>PVKB01000081.1:971327-1270401 GCA_004027205.1 Ctenodactylus gundi | reverse complement strand
CCCCCAAGTGCTGTTCCCTCTCCCGGGAATCTCCTTTCTCCTTACGGAGCCTGCGGCTTCTGCCTGGATTTGTGACCCGGCAAGACCTGGCTCAGGCCCCTCCAAGGCTTCCTCCAGGCGTGGGGTGGGGCGCAGTGGGAGAGCGCCTGCCTAGCACACTAGAGGCCCTGGGGTTCATCCTCAACACTGTAAAAAGAAAAAAAAAAAGGCTTTGTACGCCCATCAGTACTGCTTCTGTATGCGCATCAACCGCACTTTTCTAAGAGTAGCCAGCCTGAGGTAGACCCCTGCGCCCTAAGCCTGCCTTTTCCCGTGGTGGGCCCCAGTCTGCTTTACTGTGGGAGTTCTTTAATAAACAGCCGCAGCCAGGTCCGGTGGCGCAGGCCTACGATCCCAGCACCCCTGGGAGGCTGAGACAGGACGATCGCAAGTTCGAGCCCAGCGTGGGCAATTTACTAATTTAATGAGACCCTGTCTCCAAATCAAAACTTAAAAAATGGGCAGAAGATGTAGGTCAGAGGGAAAGGCCTGGGCCTGATTCTGTGCCAGAACCAAATTACGAGAAGCCCCTGGCGCCTGTCTTCTCTCATCCTACCCCCCTGCTCATCTCGGAGCTCTGGGGGTCCGAGGGCCACTGCCTCTCTGCCTGCGGAGGTGCCGGTACACCGCCTTGTGCTGCCCCCAGGACTGGCCCCTCCCTGTCTCTGTGGTCCTCTATGACTCTCCAGCTTTCCCACCCCTTCCCTGCCCTCCTCTTCCTCCTTTCCTTGCCACACCCTAAGGGAAAATCCCTGAAATCGGCCCGGGCGTGGCGCGCCCCCTCGGGTCCTTCATCCCCTGTTGCTCTCTGACGCCTCTTCCTGAGCTAAGCTTGAAAACAGCCTTCTCCTCCCCAGCACGACGCGGCTTCTGCCCTCTGGGAGCCTGTAATGTAGTTAAAGAGACCCACACGCAGATGTTGACATGCTCTGGGACAGACCCGAGGAGTTAATTGATCCTGAAGGAGGTGACACTGAGAGTCACACGTCACGTCAGTGGCGCAAGTAACGCTGTGGCTCCCTGAGAACTGCCCAGGGAAGGGCTGGAGGGTGGGTCAGTGCCCCAGCAAGAGGGCTGGAGAGCTCATCTGAGACCTACCCGACCTTTTAGAGAACTACCCACAGACCGTACTCACGAGGGTCCTGCTGCGGCTCCTCTCCCTCCTCTTCCTCTTTCACCTTACTGGGGAATGAGCCCAGGACCTTTGCACTGAACCACATCTCCAACCCTTCCTTTGCTTTTTATTTTGAGACAATGTCTCACTAAGTTGGCTTAGTGACCCATGATGGGCTTGGACTTGCAATTCTCCTGCCTTGGCCTCCCCGACTGCTGGGATTATATGCAGGTTTTCCCCAGGGAAGGTGGGGGCTGTGGTTTCTGGTCACTGGATGACAAACTTCCCAGGTGTTGCCAGGGAAGGAGGAAAGGAGCCTCGAGGCAACCCACCTCCTCTGTTGCTGCGCTTACACACCTGGTTCTGGCCCCAGGGTCAGAGCCTGAGAACACGCGTAAGGTCCAGGAGCCAGAAGCAGGGACTGATCAGAGGGAGGCCCAGCGGGAGCTCTGGGCTGGAGTGAAGTTCTTTGTC
Organism: Ctenodactylus gundi; assembly: GCA_004027205.1. Taxonomy (NCBI): domain Eukaryota; kingdom Metazoa; phylum Chordata; class Mammalia; order Rodentia; family Ctenodactylidae; genus Ctenodactylus; species Ctenodactylus gundi. The sequence continues at coordinate 1,268,774 of PVKB01000081.1, read as the reverse complement.
TGATGGGCTGTGGGCTTGTGGGGCATGGCCTGATTTATAGGACACCGTGTTATTTTATAAACAACTCAGCCTGGTGTCAGAAGAAGGTGTGTGTGCTCAGGCACAGTCCTAATGTATCAAATGTCATGCTCAGTGAAATAACTCAGAGGGTGACATACAAAGATGCGAGTGAGGTGTGGGGGACCTGAATGGGTGTTGGGGCGATTCCCCCGCTGGCCAAGAGAGCTGTAGCCACCCCACGTGCTAAGTGACGGAGGAGGGAAGGGGCAGCTGAAACCAGGAAGGAGAAAAGCTGAGAGTAGGAAAGATGAGAACCCTGTCTTGAGAGACCAAGGGACACAGCCAGCCTGGGGCTCCTCATGGGAGCAAAAGGACTGGGTGCTGTGACGCCTCTCCCTTTCCCTCCAACCTTCTGTGGGTTCCCCACCCATGACAAGGAGGAGGAGGGCTGGTGGCCAGAAGACATGCAGCACATAGTGACCAGTAGCCTGGGACACGGGAAATCCTGTCATTGCAAAGAAATGCCGTACACTGTACGCCAAGACCCCCACCTTCTGTGAGACCAGCCAGTTTCAGAAAGAAGAAACAGCCCTAACTCTAGTCTGGCACGGCCCCTGGTGTGATTCTGTTATCTCACCTACCTGATGCATCTGTGCCCTTCTTAATGCCACTGCCATCTCATATGAGCTTTCTGAAATCCCTACATCTTTCCAACATGCTGATCCGAGCCTGCCATTTCTCTCCTGAAAACTACCTCACCATGGACTCCAACACGAGGGCCAATATTTTGCTTATGAAGGCTTTCAAGAATCGTTGGCCATTTTCAGAATCATCTCTTGGCAGTTCTATCCCAAGTTACCATTGTTTCTATTCACAATCTTCCGTCAACAGACCTTTCTTTTCAAATCCAGGCTACTGCGGTCCAGACACACAGAATGACTCTTTGGTCTCTCTTTGAATCCAGGGTCTTTGCATATGTAGTTTCTCTTCCTGAAAGTCAGGAAATCCATTTTAACCTGACTCTTTCTTATTTCTCATTCTTCTGTTGCTGGTTGTCCTGTGTAAGGGTTCAGTGTTCTTCCTACATGCTCCTGTAGCACCCTGCCCCTGCCCAAATCATACTATTTGAGTTTTCATTAATCCAATAGCCATTTACTGAGTACTCGTATTGTGCCAAGGCCTCCACAGCTCAAGGCCTTCACTCATACCATTCTTTTTGCTTGGCTTGTCCTTCCCTTCACTCTATATCTGGCTAGCCCTTACTTCTTCTCTGAGTCTCAGCTGAAATACTGTTTCCCACAGAAGGCTCCCACTTCTTGTGTTCTTCCCGAGGATCCTGTATGACTTGGGTTATTGATGTCTGTCTGCCCCTGTCCTCTTGATAGGGGCCAGGTCTGCCTCAGCACCACTGTGTTCCCATCCTCAGGGCAGAACCTGGCATATTTCAGACACTGATCGCATATATAGGCTGAAGAGGGAGGCGCCAAGGTTCTCCAGGAGACCACAGCAGGGGATAACGTTCTTGTACGTTTCAGGGGCAAACCTAAGTTTTGTGCAGCTTGAAGTTTAAGCAACTTGGAGGAAGGATTCTTTTCCTAGGAAAGGTACAAGACTACAAACACAAAATTAGATGTGAAAGTAGATGTTTAGTATGTACAGCACTACAAATATCACACACATAATAGAAAAAATAAGGTAATTTTGTTAATTAGCTGCCTACCACACTGCTGTGTTACTTCCGTTCTCTGCATTATTTTTTGGCTGGCTATTCTTTCATCATCTTCTTATATGAAACAACTTTGTAATGTTTTCTATGGAGAGAAAAGAAAGATAATTAAATCTTTCCTCAAGCATAATAGAAATTATATCTATTATTGATGGTTGGGATGCATAAAACATGGGATTTCACAGCCAGACATATTTGCTGTTTGAGGACTGCTACAGTTTGAGCCCCACAGCACAGGAATGCTGAAAAGTTCTATTTGGCATAATTCCTATAAACATGCATAGCACACATTGTGTCACTGAATTCCTCCCTGTGTGCCTGCTGCAGATGACAAGGAACAACCGAAGTGTAAGGACGGAAGCCTGCGTGGGCATTTTACACATCTGACCCGTGGAAGGACGCCCGCAGGCTGGTTTTGTTCTCTCTGCAACTCAGACCTCGTTTCTCCTTCAGTCTCCACCATTCCGTGCCAAGGTCCTCATGATACTCAAACACGATGCGACCTTTGTCCCTGCCTCATAGTGTTGATGCCGAGTAAGCAGCACCATGGGCAGTAATACTGCCGGAAGCCGTTTCTTCATGGAGATGGCCAGCAAATACAAGCTGTGTACAGAAGCGACTGCAGGCCACCTAAATGTGTCCCACGCGACCCAAAGCCAATTGTATTTCCAGCTTAACTTCCCTGTAGTCAGACCCCCCAAAGTGCCCCAGGCCAACTCAGTACCGGCAGTCTGAGGGGGGGGGGGGTGTGTGGCAGAGGAGAAGTCTGGATGGAGACAGGCGGCAGTCTTGACTGATGGTGGTAAAAAGAGCTGATTTTTGCAAATTTTATAAAAAAGCCATGACCACGCGAACACTTTGCTGGGCCCCTTCCAGAACTTGTCCCGGTGGTAGACTCCCATGTTCACACTTTGCTAACCTTGTGGTAAGTTTGCCTCTGCCTTGGTGCCATGGGCTGCCTTTGGCAGCGTGCCTGGCACATAGCAGTTGCTAAATAAACACATGTTAGACTAAAGGCAAGCGCTACTCAGCCTCGCGGCACGGAGGTATCCGTTCCTCTGGTGACCCTGATTATCTCATGTCAAAGTTGGCCCTCATGGTCCAGTCAAGGGGCCATATTGCAGGAAAACCAGAGGTAGTCGCTTGGCAGGATTCACTTTCTGACATCCCCTCATAGCCGGGCCAACGAGCTGACGTCAACACGTCAGCTGCCCTCATTAGCAGCAGAGCTGCCCCGCTGCCCTCCTGAGGTAATTCTAATTAGCTCCAATCAGGGAGAGCCAGTCCTGGGCTTTATTAACAGTGACAGCAGCCCTACCGTCAGAGTAGCAGGTAGAAAGGTCACATTGGAAACACCATTTCCAAGCGCAGAGTAATTACAGACAGAACCCACCTGGTTTTCACAGCTAAACTGAAGAGTCTTTATTTATTCAGGCCCACAGCAGGGGGCCTCCAGTTTCCACTTCCATTTTCTTCCTTGTTTAGGGATCCCATTCGTTTTTTCTTCACAGCTTTGGGTTCAATAAACAGAAAAGTCTATATTCCCAAAGGGGGTGTCTGCAAGGGTCTCTAGTGATGACAGATTAAGATCAAAAATAGTAGTGTAAAATGGGTGGGCTGGTTTTTTTTTTTTTTGAGACAGGGTCTCAAACTACAGTGCAGGTTGGCCCAGAACTCACTATGTATGTAGTCCAGGCTGGCCAAGAACTAATCGCAGTCCTTCTGCTTCAGCCTCCCAAGGGCTGAGATTACAGGCATGTGCTAGCGTGCCCAGTTGTTTGATGCTGGGGAACTGAATCAGGGCCTTGCAGTTGCTGGACCAGAGCTCTGCTTCTATGGTCTCCAGCACTCGCTCACCACTGTTGGGCGCAGTCAACGCCTTGGCCTGCTCCGCACTGAGTGACTCTGCCCCTTCCCAAGTCCCTCAGCCCTGGGCATGGCTCTACTCCAGGATTCAGGCACTGCCTTTATTTATTTACATAGATGTCTGTCTTCCAAGATGGACTGCCCTCTCCTCAGCACAGACAGCGTCTTAATCGTATTTCTATTCTGGGGTCACTCATTCCCTGGCACTTGATCAGTGTAATTGACTGTCCACAGGAAGGGAGTAGAAGCCTTTGGCAATAAGATGAACGAACGTGGGTGGAGAATTCGGTCGTGGAAGCCGTATGTCTTGGTCTCTGGAGTCAGAGTGGTTCCAGTTCCAGTTCTACCATTATGTTAATGAGGACTCAGTTGGGTTGTAAATGACAGAATCCCCCAAACAACAGTGGCTTAACCAAGATAAATGTCTGTTTCTCATTGATGTACAAGTCTAGAAGTAGCTCAGGGCTGCTGAGCAGACTCGGCCCCCTGGAGTCCTCGGATGTCTAGGCCCCTGCTACCCTGTGGCTCTGTTGCTCACGGCCCTGGTCACACGGGGGCTCTGGCTGGCACCCTTCCAGCTCCACTGTCATGGCCTCATTCCCAGCAGGAAGGAGCCAAGGAGAGAAGGCTGACGATTCCAGGAAGCTGTAATGCCAGCTTTACGTGTATGTGTTACCCACAATTCAGTCACATGAACACACCCAGCTCCAACAGAGCCTCAGGAACGCAGGCTTCAACCTAGAAGGCCACCTGCTCAGCTAAATATGGAGGCCATTACTCTCCAAGAAGGAGAAATTGGACTTCAGAGGAAAATGGTCACTGTTGTACTCACGAGCTATGTGACATTGGGGAAGCGAAGTTACCTCTCCAATACTCAGTTTCCTCATTCAAGAGCCAGAAGAACGCAAGCGATCACCTTACTTAAAATATCAGGTATTTCCTAAGGGTCCAGTTATTATCCTTTCTCCTTGGCCGCAGAGAGGCTAGTGGGAAGAGATGGCCCTCACAGGAAACTGGGCACCCAGTTAGGTGGCCAGCTCTGTGACCTGGGATTCATTACCTGACTTCTCTGGGCCTTTGTTTTCTCATTTACATAGAATCGCAGTAAGAGTTATGATCTTCTTTTCATAGGGTTTCAATGAGAATTACTTGAGATGTTACATAAAGCATTTAACATATTACCAAGCACTAAGCACTCGGTAAGCACTGGCTGTTTTTCTTATTTTCAAAAAGCAAGATGTGACCTTGAGATCAGCCAAGAAGAAGCGAAAGAGAAGTTCCCATAGGATTCTGCCTCGCCACCAAATTCCAAAACTCAAATCATTCTCCGGAGCAGGATGGATGCTGCAACCAGGAGGCAATAAACGAATCTGGCTTACCCTGGCTGTGTTAGTGTGCTTGCAGTTTAAATTCTCTCCAAATAGAGCTGACCTTAAAAGCAACTGCCTTCCTGCGTGTTTGTTCTTCCCAAAACTGTCAGCGATTTTCATCTCCAGAGTGCTTTTCCCAAAGGAGCCAGGCAAGCAACTCCAGGGCCAGGAGTCCCACTTGGCGCAGGCGGGATGTGGGGGCCAGGCCCGGCTGCCTTGGGGCTGGCACTGCCTGTCCCCCGGGGCGGGAGAAGTTGCAGGGCAGAGAAAGTGCCAACGTTAGGTCAGCCAGACTGCGGTTGATGAAACCAGGAAAACACTCCATTTCGCTCTGCTTGAGCTCCTGAGATTAGTGGTTAGGCTCCTGAGGCCCAAAGCTCTGAGGAGGGGCAGGTCTCAAGAGCACAGAGCCTCGCTTGGTAGCTCGTTGTTGGTTTTACTTTTTGCGGGAGCCATACCAAGACCTTGGTCCATTTACCCTCCGTGTTCGCAAGCTACTGGCCACCTTTGCCCCAGCTGAGCGACTGTCTGGATCCCTGAGAGTCAGGGAGGCCGGGATGGGGTATGGATGATGGCAGCCAGCCCTGGCTTGCTGGTGCCCACGGTGTGTGGGCCTTCCCTTCCAGCGGCTGTCGGGCAGCCGACCTGCAAACAGCCGCTGTTGGGGCTGCAGGACTCCAGCTAAGTCACAGATCTGCCGCCTCTCCGCAGCCTGCAAGGATGTGTCACTTGAAGCGAAAAATTGGAAACAACCTAAATGACTAAGGAAGGGAGAATGGTTGTGCAAATGATGGTTCTCTAGCTCCCAGGGATATTACGTAGCCATTAAAAAAATACAATCATGAAGATTATGTGGTGACTTGGAAAAATGACTATATTGTAGTGTTATATGAAAATACGAAATCTCATCTTTGCTATGAATATAGCTGTAAAAATGAGAAATGTATCTGGATAAAGACAGAAAGAAACACCAAAAAAAAGGAAGAAAGGGAGTGGTGGAATTATAGGTACAATATTCCCCCCCCCTTTTTTATTGGGTATGATTTTAAAAATATGGTAAATGTTTAGCATTTAAAAACATTTATTATAATAAAAAATACACTGTCACTAATTCCTTCAAAATATTCCCCCTTGCTTCAGATGCACTAATATGTCCTAGAAACCGTTGTTCTTGACACTTTCTGAAGTGGCTCTGGAAGTTCTCTTTGTTGAGTGTGTTTGGTTTTACCGTCATGGTTATCATCATGAATTGACCCAAAGTACTTACTTACCTTTTGTGGTTATTCTGATTTTAGAAAGAGCCAGAAGTTGCATGGCCAGATCCAGTGAACAAGATGGAGGAGGAGACACCATAACGTGTCTTCGTGCTCATTTTTCTGTTGGATGGCTCTTGGCAACAGTATTTATTGCATTTTTGATCACACCTTTTAGTGACACTGATGAAAGAGGTCTTCTGGAAGTCCTTCTGAAAGTGGCCGGAAGGGTTAAATAAGTACGTCCAAAGTAAAGGACATTTTCATGGCAATGTGCCTTTTACTGTAATCATTTTTAAAAAACCTAAACATTCATCATCTGTTTTATGTATTCTGTTGTTTGATTTGCTGCTTGTATGCTAAATAAAAGAAGCATTTTGTAATCTTGCTCACATCCCTATCTGGTACTCTCTCTAAAGAAGAAAAAGAACCTGCACCAGTGGAATTTGCTAGTCTGGCTCCTGTGTTTATCTGGATATCATCTGTTCAATCAATATTCTCAGGAAAAGGAAGTGGAAAGCAAAGCTGTGGTTCCCTGGTTGGTTCTCTCAGTAGGTGGTGACAGACACAAGGATAAAAGCAGCTCCTTAGGGGGCAGCCAGACGAGTGCACTGCGGGGAGGCTGGTGAGCGAGCATTCTTCAGGTGTTTGCATTCCAGGTCCCCTCTAACAGGCTCACCTGAGAAGGAGGCTTTGGAGGTGGGGCCAATTATTGCTTTATACCGGGAGTAAAGCTGTCCAAAAGTTCTTGATTCTTTGAGAGAGTTAACAGGGGAAATTTATAATGAAAATTATTTCAGAATGACACAGAATTTCAAGAACCACTTGCATATTGCTACAGTTCATTTTTAAAGTGTCCCCCAAACCATTCTATGTCAAAGATTGTGTCTCCAGCCTGTGGTACCAATGGGAGGTGGTAGAAACTTGAGGAGGTGGGGCCTTATGGAAGGATATTGGGACCTGGCCCTTTCTTCTCTTGGTTTGTCGGCTGCTTTTGCGAAGTGAGCAGCCTCTTCCGCCATGTGCTCCCACCATGTCGTCCCACCTCGTTGTAGCCCAGAAACAATGGAGTCAACCAACCATGGACCGAATTCTTTGAAATCATGAGCCAAAATAAATCTTTCCTCCTTTGAAGCTGATTTTTTTCAAGTATATTTTTACAGCAATAGAAAGCTGACTGAGAAATGCAGTCCCTGCTACCCACTCAGCCTCTCTCCAGGTACGGGACTCAAATTTAACCTGCCTCTTAACGTCTGAGGGTCAAAAACACACGGAAACAATGGTGCTGGGCACTTGCCAATGAGAAGCAGAATCCATCTGAAGAACACGACATCAGGTCAAAGAGCCTGGATCCATGCCAAGGCTCTGCCTTTTACCAATTGGGTGACGTTATGCCACTAGCTTCATAATTCTCAGTTTCCTCGTCAGTAATATGGAAATAATACTCAACTCAAATTGAGATTGTTGTGAAAATTAAGCAAGTTTATGAGCAAAAGCTTTGCAAATTGTAAAGCACTTGCATTAGATTTCTAGGGCCGCCACGGCAAAATTTCTTATTGAGGTGGCTTAAACAACAGGTGTTTATTTTCTCAGTTCTGGAAGCTAGATGTGTGAGATTAGGTGTCAGCAGGGTTGATTTTTCTGGAAACCTCTCTTTTGGCTTATACATGGCCACCTTCCCTCTGTGAGCATCTGTCTCCTTAATCTACTCTTATGAGGACATCAGCCATATTGGCTTAGGGCCACCCTAAGGCCTCATTTCAACTTGATTACCTCTTTAAAGACTCCTGTTCTGAGGACCTGGGATTCAGGACTTCAATGTCTGGTTTCTGGGGGACAGAATTCAGCTGATAACAGAATAATCTGCATCTTTTTTTCTGGGTTTACCCAGGACTGTCTCTGATGGGCATTTAGAATCTGGCGGGACACAGCCCTGCTAACTGTTCTGTATGGCCGCACCATGGCAAAAGGCAGAGGAGATCAGTGCCAAAATGCTGAGCCTCTCCCTGCTGCTCCAGGCCTGGGATCTTCTGAGGCCTGGCCGCCTCCCGTCCCCTTCAACAGGTAAGTAAGCTGTCTTGCCTTTGGCTTAGAATGCTTTTTTTTTTTTTTGTAAGAAAGAAATTGTCAACAGCCAGTAACTGAGGGAAAACAGTGTGCAGGCTGGGGGCATTTGCCTCTGTGTGAGGAGTTTCTGGAACATCTCATCCTCATCCTTTCAGGAGCGCTCATCTGCCAAAGGATAAATTAACCATAGGGAGGTCAGGTCACTTTTCCTCCCAATTCTTCCCCAAGTATTTGCCTGCTGGGTAAAGGCCTCAATAAACATTTATCAAGGACCTGGTTGGTGCCTGGGGCTGTGCTGGGGAAGGAAGGAATGCAATGTTTCGCTGGGTCTGTTTAGTAAACAGACACTGAACCTAAAGCAGGAGAGGGCCGGAGGGGCTGGGGCTGGAGCATATCCCCTCATTTGTGGGCAAGGAGGGACCCTCAGCCTCAGGACGGTGGCCAGTTTGGTTTGCTGGGTGAGGACAAAATATGTCCTGGTAACTTGCAAGCCATCTCTGAGTATGGCAGAAGCCCATCCTCCCAACAACGTGGTCACTCAGGGTCTCAGAGCTCTCAAGATGGAGGGGAGTGGGTTCAGTGGTCTTCATAAAAATCTCGATTCCCCTGAAGGCCCATACACCCACCCTCTTTCTGAATATGTAGACTTTATTGTAGCATAGGATTCTAACTGCATCAATTTACCCGCCTCCCATGGAACTGTGGGACTCTCCTATGTCCCGAGGTAGTGGGCATCTGTTGAGTACATTTGGATGTAGCTTAATTCTCACTCCTCCTGGAAATGAAAGCCAATTTCCCTTTGGGGAATCCATTCCATGTGATTGGGTGGGGCACATTTTCCAACACAGGGAGGGCCCCCATTTTCAGTCTGGGCCCTGATTCCCTGTACTTGAGTTGCCAGTCAACGTGAGAGAGACTTGAGGCCCACTCTAATGTAGGTAACAACTTTTAATATCCATTCTGTTTAGGTTTGCAGAAAAAAGCTTGTTCTAATTCCCAGGTCCTAGTGAAGCTTTTCTGACTCGAGTTTCAGAAGTAAGAGTAGAGTGGCCCTGTGACTCTTGGCTGTGTGGCATCCTCGGTTCCCGCCTACACGGGTCTTGGCATCGTTTCTCTGCTATGCGAGCCTGGCAGCTTGAGTTTCTTTCCCTGCTGTGTGACACAGCATGAGGATCTGGACGGGAGCCTGACTATTATCTTTCCCTTAATGTTTTTGTTTGTGTTACTGTCCAATATCATCGTCTTAAAGGTTGGTTCCTGTCCTTTCTTAAAAGCAGATTAAAAAAAAACAAAACAAAAAACAAAAACCGAGAAGCATAGCTATGTGTCTTACACCCGGTCTGAACAAAGTGCTTTTTATTATTAATGAAGGTATCCTATTCCAGAGTACACAAGTCATCTGCTTACTCGGGTCAGGGACTGGGAACCTTTCTCCAGGCTGTGTTCAGCCTCTGGCCCCAAAGTGACACAAATATGAGGCACTGCGCGTGTTCTGCACACAGGCCGTGACCCCCGTGCCACGTGTATTGCACAGCGAGAAGAGGTTCGCTTTCTGCCGGCTTCTGGCAGGAGGAATGCCGGGAAGGATGTGCACAGCAGCATCGCTGCAGCCTGCTTTGCTCTTTCTCCCGGGACAACACATCATTTGTGGAGGGTCTGTTAATATGCCAGATACTTGAAATGTGGGACATATACCATGCCATCTAAACCCCAAAAGAGTTTTATATGGAAGAGAAAATTATTCTCCCTGCATATATAAACAAATCCAGGAAGATGTTGGGGGCCACCGAAAGGAATTCTAAGGCTGTAGTGGCTGCGGAGATAGCCCTGGGCTTTAGAGAACTAGCAGGTGGCCAGCACGCAGGTGGCCTGCTGGCCTTAGAGGCTAGGAAACAGAGACCCGTGACAGGCTTCAGGAAGGTGGCCCGTGTGAGACCCTTCTTAACTTCCAGCTCGCAGAAGGAGGCAGCACACAGCACACAGCCAAATGCCACCTCGCTGGGGTGGCGGGCGAGGGCCCAAACGGACAGACCACCCTCTCGGAACAGCCGCTCACTTAGTGTTGGATTTGGTAGGTTTGGCTGATTCCATTTGTTAATGTAATTTTGCGTCCCTGGGTCTAAGGCCCAAGCTAAACTCGTTTGGCTGGTAGCAATAGTGACTTCTCAGCTTTGCACATGGCACGCAGAGTGCAAGTACCCATGAAACTCTTAATCCGAGCCCCTTGGGCGGACACTGGCTGCCATCCTCTCCTAGTCCCAGGGGTGACTTAAAGCCTGGAGTAGCTATGAGTCGTCAGCGTGTCAATAGAGTGTCAGTGAGCCAGGGTGACGGCACGTTGTGGTATTGACTCAGATCCTCAGATCCTGGTTGTTTTGCCAGAGTGGAGGGAGACCAGCAAGGAGAGGCCATGCATGACAGAGGTAGGGACAGCCATTTATCTTTATTTTTCAGCTCTGAGAGCTTGTTGCATCTTTTGTTCTTTCTACCCACAGAATTCACGCAAGAGTCAGAAGCCACAATGGAAGCAGTGGGGCCAGGCTCACCTGGGAGAAGCACGCTGGTAGTGTGGGGCCAGCAGCAGCGACAGTCTCTGGCCAGGATCAATGTATTCAAGACAACAGTTGGAGTTGGGAGGAGGGCGCTGCCTTCAGCTCCGCAAGCACGTGCTCTACCGCATAAGACTCTGTAGGGGCAGTGTGGCAAGGAATGCCGCCCAAGGCAGCCAGAGCACAGAACAAGGCTAGCTCACTTGGGGTGCGGTGTCTTGTGATGTCTTGAAAACCTTTCTTGTCTTTTCCCGAGGATAACAGTGGTTCCCTTTCTCTCTTTAGCTCGTAGGTGTAAGCTTGTTTTGGAAGTCATTTAGGCTTCTCTGTTGCCCATGGAGACACACTTGAGCCAAATTCACCCTCGAGAGCTTTGCCATTCTGAAGCCCTGGTTGGCTCTTTGTTCTTAGCCTGTTTTTCTCTTTCTTCTTTCATTTGGCATTCAGTTCTCACCCTGGCCCCCAGAAGACTGTATAAACTGGAAAAAGAAGGCCTCTGAGCAGGTGTAGCCTGTGCAGGGGGCTGCTCGGCTTGATGAGCAGATAAGAGGCTGGACTTCTGCCCCCAGTTTCCCTCAGTAGGTGTTCTTGTGCAGTGGGTGCCCTGCATAACTGAGTCCTTACTACTGCTTGCATTTTCTTACATTGCAAAGGTAAGTTGCAGAAACCCAGTGGAGGGAGGTAAGGTGCAAAACAAAACATCAGTGTGAGAGAGTCGAATAGGCTGCTCCTCGCTGCTCCTTTTCTGGGTGGAGAAGGTGTGAGGGCTTCCTTGTACCTGGAGGGGGAGGAGGACATCCCGGAGGAGGCAGCTTTAGAAATACAATGTGCCATGTGCCGAGCAGAGTGTGCTACAGGGAGGCTGCAGCCAGGCCTCTGGAGAGAGGGCGAGGCCAGGCCTAGGCAGGAATTGAGAATGGATTTTTTGAACCCAGGGCATTTATACTAAGCTACATCTCCGTCCCTTTTCATGTTTTGTTGTGATATAATATCTCACTAAGCTGTCCAGCTGGGCTGAAACTTGGAATCCTCTTGCCTCAGCCTTCCAGAATGCTGGGCTTATGGCTTTCAGCACCATGCCCAGCTCAGCATGGATTTTGAGAGGCCAAGTACAAAACTTTTGAAGCAAGAACAGGGATAGAATTCAGGGCTGTTAAATGACAGGTGGCACAGATAGCCAAAGCTGTCATTTGCTGACCAGAGCCAGTGCCCAAGGAAAGGCTGGAGGGAGCAGGGAGGAGGAGGGGAGAGAAAGAAGGAAAGGCAAGGAAGGAGTGAGGAAGGGGGAAAGGAGTTAATCACGGCATATTTCCAGGGCCTGAGGGATTCAACATTATCTATATTCACTTTATTATAACTTAGTCCTTTCTTCATTCAGCAAACATTATTGAGCTTCCTGGAGTGCTATCTATTGTGACAGAGAGAGGAGCCCACGATTCAGTGGGAGACATAAACAAAGAGCAACTGTCACCGTGTGCTGCATTCTGACAGGTGGCATTGTAGCCACCAGGGGTAGGTGTAGGAGTGTACCGGGGCCAAGTGGGGGACGGTAATAGGCAAAGACTTCCAGGGCAGTTAAGGGACGCTGATGAGATTGTCCATTGACGGCAGAAAGGTGAGCGTTTCTGCATGCCCACCAGCCATCTAGACCCTCCTTCTTCTACTCCCTTCTAAGCTCATGATGACTGAACCGCTACTCCTTGGCACTTGGCACACACCGGTAAGTGTCACAATGCCTGGCAGTCTGCCCAGCTGCGGCCACTTGCACTTGACTTTGTGGGACTCAGTTCCACCAGCCAGAACTAGATCTGAGGCTTACACAGCTCTAGAAGCACAGATCTGGGGGCCAATGGGATTAAGTGTGGAGACAGAGAGTAAGAGAACAAGGCTGAGGAACCCCTGAGAAGCACTGAAGATTGAGGAGGGGGCACAGAGGTGTCTGTGAGAAGAAGGCTCCTATGCACCCAGCTTCTGGCGGGCCCACCTTTCCAGCTCCCTGGGAAGTACATGTCTGGCCCAGAACTGCCGACTCAGCCAGCAATAGAGCATCAGGCACAAAGTAAGCCGTGACGAAGGAAGGGCTTTCTGGCCCTTCCCACCAAAATGGGCCCTCTGCTCTAGGAACTCCAAAATAAGTTCAGTTTCTAGAACATTCCATATTCTTTTAAGAATTCATTTCCATCGATCCATCCATTGACTCGACAGGCCCCTTCCCAAAGCCACTCCTACATTCTAGGGCCTTGCTGTCTGCAGCAGTCCACTTGCAGGCACCAACAATACGTGGAACTGTGGCAAAGCCATGTCAGACTAAGCTCCTGAAGGACAGGGGCAGAGGGTAGGCCTCTTTTTCACCCTGAGTGTAACTCAGCCGATCCTCTCTGAGATTAAGTCATAGGTCTGTGCCAGCCAGAATCCCTTACGTGCTGCTGTAGTGACAAGTGCCTAGTGAGCAGCAGGGCCAGCAGCCAAGGCGCTAGCGGCACAAGAGGCACTGCCGCAGAGAGATTAAGGTCAGGGGCAGGGAGGCAGTGTCTCCCACGACCCAAAGGGCGTTGGAAATAATACGGAAGAGCTCAGGGAAGCTTGCTTCAGTTGCTTCCGCACAAAGCTCAGGATTCCCATCCACACGCTGCCTCTAAAAGACAAATTTGGGGAGCTGTTGCAAACTACTCAGGAAATGGAATTTCAGGGCTCCACAGAAAACATGCTTCCCCTTTCTGCCTCTCTTTCCCGTATTTCCTCTGAGTGCATAAGTCAGAGAGCCCCGCAGTCACGGACTCAGTCCTGAGATGCGAGGAAAACACAAACTTCACTGCGAGGGTGCTGTAGACCTTGTCAGAGTCAGGGAGGACTCGTGTGTGTGCACCCTGGTGGGCCAGCTTCTAGGAGAGGAAACCGAAGAGGAAGACACCGCGAGGAGGTTCAGACAGAGGGTAGAGGAGATGGTGGCAGGAAGGGAATGGTAGTACCAAGGAGCAAAGACAAGAATTTGGGGGCTCCACAGCCCGGGGTGGTAATCTCAGTGTTCTGGAAAGTTGAGGCAGGAAGATTGCAAATTTGAGCCCAGCTGCTGATCCTGAAATGTAGTGACTTTGCAAGACCTGGCTTCAAAATAAAAAATAAAAAGAACTGGAAATGTAGCTCAGTGCAAACATCCTGTGTTCAATCTCAAGTACTATATTTAAAAAAAAAAGGAATTTGAAGGTTTTAGAAACCCTGACATCCTGCCTTCATAATTCTGCGGAGACTGCGGGGCCCTGCCGTCCCGTCTGCTTTAGAGCTTCTTGACATAATCTTCACCTGGTTGCTTGTTTACCAGCAGCAAAGCACTGGGACCTGCCAGGCTCTTGTCAGAGACTGTGGCAAGAATGGGCAGCACTACAGGCCACAGATATATGAGCAGACCCAGGAGAAAGGGCAGAAAATTCTGCGATTCCAGAAACCAAGAGCAAGCTCCTCCTGCCTTCATTCTAGGCTGCCCGGCAAATCGGTCTGTGCAGGGCTTTGCGGCAGGACAAAGTCGAGCTGAGTCTGGCACCACCCTCACTAGTTACCCGACCCTGGGAAAATTCGTCACCCTCTCCGAACCACAACTTCCCCATTTGTAAAGTGAAGACCATCCTATCTAACCCAGAGGGCTGTCACAGCAGTAACTGAGAAAAGATTTGTGGCATCCCTGATGCAGGGGCTGAGACCCGTAGACGCACACAGCGAGAGAGCGGGCGCCTGCCTTTCTTTTTATCTCTCCCTTCTTCCATGCCTCTAGTCAGATCCCTGTGGTTTTCCTGAAACATCCCTGGCTGTGAAGAATCCACTATGGAGAGCCCTCACGGAGGGGTGAAATGTGCAATGAGGAATTTTCAGAGACATAAAACTTACATCATTTTTGTATGCTCATGTGTAACAATCAATTTTAGAGAAAAATCAGACTGTGTGACAAATGACACCACCAGGTTTTTTTTCTCTCCAGAGTTTATTAAGAGCAGAGCAATGAGCCTGATTTCCCCTCTTGGATGCTAAAAGAGACAAATTAGACAAAAGAAAATTCTGCTGAGGCTGTATTTAGCAGCTAAGATCCTGAGCCCCAAGATGAGCCTTCCCTGTGACCTTGAGCGGCCGCAGACACGCCGGCAGCTGGAGCCCAGCCTGTCATGGTCACGGCTGGGTCAGCAGCACAAGAGCCTCAAGGCCAGTCCAGGGCCTGTCCAGCAGAGCAGCATATGTAAAATTAGAGTCACCCCGGGCAGGGTGTAGGACACGCTGCCCTCCTGAGCAGCACATGCCACTTGGGGACTCGCTGCCACACTGCAGTCACCCACCCTGGCCCCACCGATCTCAACAAACTGTGAGAAGCAAAAAAGAGGACTAGGGCACGGCCTCCACTCACTTGAGTCACTCGGCACACTCTAGGTTGAGGGCTCCTACCATATTGGATGGCATTGGAAATCGGGGAAGTACGGACTTTGACTGGGAACAATGTTTTCACACATGCAAACTGTAATGAGACAACAAAGGCAACCAAGTTGAATGAGCCATTTGGAGTCTCACGCACGCACCTAGGGATGTATTCTTGCTAACGTGGAGGTCTGAGCAGATTGTACTGGAGACTCTGAGGAGGAGGCGCGAAGGACTCCCCCACACACAGACGGGAAAGGTATTTCGTGCAAAGGGACCTGCGTGAGCCAGAGCCGGAAAACCAGGGAGCGTGGGTTGCTCGTAGAACGCAGCAATCAAGTGAGGGTGGGCCTTGCAATTGGGTTCTACTCTGTCTCTAAGAGTTCTCAGTAGCAGACCAGACCAAGTTCGCAGCGAGT
Organism: Ctenodactylus gundi; assembly: GCA_004027205.1. NCBI lineage: Eukaryota > Metazoa > Chordata > Mammalia > Rodentia > Ctenodactylidae > Ctenodactylus > Ctenodactylus gundi. Next base: position 1,253,129 of record PVKB01000081.1, on the reverse strand, counting down.
CTTTCTCTTAAGCCACGGCGATGAGAAAGGAAGTTCTTAGTATCGATACACTTGGCAGCGTCACTAAAGGTCAGGAAAGCAGGTGGAGGTAAGGGAGTGTTGTGGTTAGGATCTGGAGTGTCCCCCAAAAGTCTCATGTATTTTAATGGAACCGTGTGATGTTGGTGGATTGGGGTCTGATCTGGAGGGGTGGATTGCAGTTAAGTTAGGATTAACGGTGTGTAGTGGCCACACCTGGGTGGAGGAGGGAGTGGTTACTGGGCAGAGACCTGAAAGGATACATAAGCTGCACCTGCCTTCCTGGAGGATGGGACTAGTCTCAACTAGCCTCGGCTTGGCTTCCTGTTTGTCCGGGGGAGCTGCCTCCACCTCTCTCTCTGCCATGTATTTCAGTTGCTGGCCACCCCTGAATGGACTGAGACCTTCGAGACGGTGAGTTAAAATAAACCTTTCCTTTCCTAAGCTTGTGGGTGCCCGGTATTGAGTCACAACAATGAAAAAGTAACTAGGACAGGGAGGAAAGAGAGACCATGGGAAGAATGTGCCTGAGAGCAGCGGGAGGACAGTGCGCCGGAAGCTTAGAGTGTGGAGAAGGAGGAACTCACAGTCGCGTGCTGACACCTCCAAGGAGGATGCTTTGGTGACTCTCTAGGAAACAAGTCTCTGGCAGAATTGTCAGCAGGGAAAAATTAGTGCTAAGAGTCAGCCTGGGGGACCCCCTGTATTCCAGACGTGCTCTACCTCCACTGAGAGGGTAGGCCAAGTTCCCCTCGGCAGGTAGATTGACGGTCAGCAGGGAAAATTTTGATTTGACACCGATTCCATGAGCATGCCAGCGTGGTGTTATCTCGGGTTCTATGGCAGTGGTCCCCAATCTTTCTGACACCAACGGCCGGTTTAGTTGAAGACCATTCTCCTTCTGGATAGGACAGGGTTGGGGGTACTTGTTATGCAGTAGGCTTTAAATGGCGAGCAGCAGTGGGAGGGGAGTGGGACCCCTGTCAGAGCAGCAGGCGCTGGGACCTGACAGGAGCACGCGCTGACAGGTGGTGAAGATTTGCTCACCGCTCACTTCCCTGCTTGTCACTGGTCTGTCCTGGCAACCCAGTCCAGGGCCGGGGGGCTGGGACTTCTGTTCTAGGGAACCCTAGGTCCTATCCTCAGATTAAGCTCATGCCTAAATCAGAGCCACCCTAGAATCCTTGTGACTCCAGAATGACCACAGGCCTGATGGGAGGTCAGCCTACCAGGCTAAGAGAGTTGGCTGGGGAAAAATGTGTCTAGCAAAGAAGTTTGGTTCAAACATAATGGCCTGGTCAGCAAGAAAGAGGTTATTTGAGACCTCCTATGGGTAGGGACTAGGCTGAGGGGCTGTAATCACAACAGTCATGACAGCGGAAGGGAGCAAAGCAGCAGCCATCGTGGGGCCTGTTTATGAAGCACTTATTGACCAGGCACTGTGCCAAGCACTTTCATGCCTACAGTCACTAAATACCATGCTAGACGTGAGCTAGTAACAGCTCCTGTTTTCCTGGAAAGGGACAGACTTGAAGAGCTTAAGTTGCTTGTGCCAGGCCAGCAGGCAGACCTGTGCTAGACTCTCCCTGAGCATCAGACCTAAGTATAAAACATGAAGAGATAAAATATAAAATATTAGTGTCATGGAAACCAGAAGCTTGCCTAGAAGACAAATTTTTCAATGATGGAAGACAGGACTCTAGCAGGCTTGGCCAAGACCAAAGATGGCCAACTTGGACTCTGAACAATGGCAGCAGCAAGTGAGTGATCCTCACAGCGCCCCTGAACATGGACAGCTGAAGGAGGCATCTGCAGTGGGAAGTCCATTTGAGGCATCACTAAAGGACATCTGGAACCATATCACTACCTCAATTCTGTCTAAGTTTTCATCTAATAGAGAGCTGTGTTGGGTAGAGACCTGGGAGGAGGGGAAGGCCATGGTGCCCAAGCGAGCTGGGTAATTAGGTCATCTCACCTCTCAGGGTCTGGTCCTTCCCCTGAGAAATGCGCTTGATAATACTGACTTCACTAGTTGGCGGTAGGATTAAATGAGATGACATAAATAAAGCAGCTCAGGGGGACTGGAGAAATGGCACAGCAGTTAAAGCACTTGCCTAGCAAGTGAAAGGCCCTGAGTTCGATTTCCCAGCACTACATAAAGCCAGGCGTGGTGGCACATGCCCATAATCCCAGAACTTGGGAGACTGAGGCAGGAGAGTTGCCATGAGTCCAAGGCCAGCCTGGGCTACATAGTGTATCGAGGACCAGCCTGGGCTACAGAGCGAGACCCTGTCTCAACGTGTAAATAAATAAGTAAATAAAGCATCTCAGGGCTTGACTAACCATAGATGCTCAATAAATGCACATTTTCCACCCTTCTTCAGAAGAATGTTTAGAGGCTGTGCACATTTTTTGAAGCCTTGTGTAAATTTATGGGAAGCGACATTCAATGAAATCACCCATCTGTATGATCCCTTTAATTTACCTGCAGCTTGAGAAAATTGAAATTTAAATCACACTTGTTTTTAATGTTACAACTTAGATGTCAAGGAAAGAAAAAGGAGAGGGGTGAAAATGACACTGGGATGAAAAGAGCTGGACACTAAAAATAACTGCCTGAGGGGTGGGAGAGTTTTGTCAGGAGGACTCATCCTTAAGAAAAAGAAAGAAAGAAAAAAAAAAAACACACCACCAAGTTTAGTACAAAGATTCAGATTCCAATCTGATTTCAAAAAAGCAAATGGCCTCCATTTGGGAGGGTCTGCCACTCCATCTTAAAATCCTTTATGTCTTATGACTTTTCTCTACTACCCATCATGTTTATTTTTCAACTAGCATGTATGTTGTATACATTGAATGCTATATGTAATGGTTAATTTTGTAAAGCATGATCATATAACAATTATGGAAAATTATTTGAGGCTTTAGACTTAAGTATGAAAAGGGTGCCCATCTACTTCAAGTAATTTTGAAATTGACATTGGATGTAACATTAAAGATACTTTTAAAAACCCAAAAGTACAGAAAATTATAGAGGGAAGTAAAAATTGTCTCAAATTTCCTCCCTCGATGAGAGCCAAATTGTTTAAATTTGTAAAAGCTTTAGAACATTGAGAATATTAACCTCAAATGTCAAGCCAATATGTATGTGTGTTTCTATTATTTGTCCTCAATTATTCAAAATCTTAAATGGTGTGTGTGTGTGTATGTGTGCACATGTGTGCGCATGTGGTCCTGGCCTCAAGTACTCTGTTATGGAGCCACGTCCCCAGGCTAAAACTTTCTTCTTTCTTTCTTCCTTCCTTCCTTCCTTCCTTCCTTCCTTCTTTCTTTCTTTCTTTCTTTCTTTCTTTCCTTCTTCTTCTTCTTCTTCTTCTTCTTCTTCTTCTTCTTCTTCTTCTTCTTGACAAAATCTAGTTTCTAGGCTGGAGGAATAGTTCAGCGGTTAAAGCACTTGCCTAGCAAGCACTAAGTCAAGCCCTAAGCACCTGATTTTGATTCCCCAGCACCACATGAGACAGGCATGGTGGCACACGCCTGTAATACCAGCAACTTGGAAGGCTGAGGCAGGAGGATTGCCATGAATCCAAAGCCAGCCTGGGCTATGGAGAGAGACCCTGCCTAAAGGAAAAAATAAATGTAGTTTCTATTTAATATTTTTTAGTAAACATTTTTCCACCCCAAAGTTATTTTTAAAATTACTTATTTTTCTATTTTTGTTATGGTTTCATTCTTACATAAACTTCTAATTTTTTGATATAAAAATGAGGTTTGGATCTAAGCTTATTTTTTTTCAAATGACTAGTCAGTGTTTTTCATCCCCATTTCTTGAATAATCCATCCCTTTAATAATTTAAGGCTTCTTTTATCATGTACTTAGTTCTTAAATATACATGAAACTATATGAGATATGTTTTAGTTATTTTCTCATTGCTGGGACAGAATACCAAATATCCACAATATTTTTTTCTTTTTCTTTTTTTCTTCTCTTGTTCTCTCTCTCTCTCTCTCTCTCTTTCTTTTTTGAGACAGGTTCTTGCTCTGTGGCCCAGGCTGGTCTTGAACTCACTGGTGTAGCCCAGGCTGGCCTTGGACTCAACAACCTACCTGCCTCAGCCTCCTGAGAGCTGGGATTACAGGCCTATACCACCATGCCCAGCTTTATGTGGTGCTGGGGAATTGAACTCAGGGTCTTGTACTTGCAAGACAAGTGTTTTAACCACTGTGCCATTCCTCCAGTCCATTATCTACAACTTTAGGGGGCAAAGATGTATTTTAGCTCACAGTTTCAGAATGTCACAGTCCATTTACCCATGAGTGGCTGGGAAATAATGCAATCATATGGCAGGCTGGAGCCAGAGAGAGAGAGAGAGAGAAAGAGAGAAAGAGAGAGAGAGAGAGAGAGACAGACAGACAGAGACAGAGGCAGAGAGAGAGCTCCTCATGGCAGAGCAGAACAGACCCAAGTCTGGGAGGAAGAGCGGAAGCAGGACACACCCTTCCAGGTCAAGCCCCAAGCACCTGCCCCTCCCAGCCAGGCCCACCTCCCAGTAGTACACGGCTCCTGAGGTGTATGGGTCTTTTGGAGGACACTCCAGATCCAAACCACAACAAGGTAGGATCAAAGTACACAGTGACTTTGACTTTGTTACAGTAAAAGACATACTGTCTTTAATTTCCCTCAAAATACACTTGCCATTCCTGAAGCAGTTCTTGAAGTCTTATTTCATGAATGTCACCTCAGGGTATGATCAAAATATAGTGAATCTGCTGCCGAGGGCCGTCCAAGTGCAGGGCAGGCTTGCAAAACATTACGGTGTGTCTTCATCCACCCTACTCACCACACCTGGCAGCATACAACTTCTGGCTTCTCCCCAGAGTCAAAATGAATGTGGAAGGTAAAGCTGTTCGATCAATTCCAGACATTGAGATGGCCACAATAGTGCAATTATAGGAAGAAGCTGTAACAATCTTCCCTCTTCCTTCCTTTTATACTGTTGGAGTTCCGGTTGGCCCTCCCACGTCTGGGTGGGTGCTCTTCTCTCATTGGCCAGCCTACAAATGACTCACACTCTATTCCAGACCAGTTCTTGATCCCCAGCCTAGGGTGGTTGACAAATCCTAATCCTAATGTAGATGTGGTTCCTAATTCCCTCATAAAAAGGGGGCTTGTAGATCTGCTTCAGAGAGTGCAAAGGACGATGGGGTGTGTTTGAAGCAAGGGAGGGAATAGTTTGAGGGGAATAATGGTGATGTGTACTTTACCGTGATACATTTTTAAATTATCTAAATACTGTATGTTTTGATCATACCTCATGTGTGAGTTTTATGGTCTCATGCACAATGTAATCTCATAGATTTTGTGACTGGCACGTTTAAAGGTAGTATCTGGCAAGTCAGTTGCACGTGTTAAACCTGTGGGAGGGAGCAGAATCAACATGTTATATGAACAAAATGCTCCATGAAACCATATTTAAAACTTGAATACCATATAAAGAAGGAAGGGAGGGAGGACAGGCAGATCGGCAAAAGAAGGAGGAGCCAAAAAGGGAGGGAAAAGGAAGAAGAAAAAGAACAGGAGAAGAAAAATTTCTTTGTCTAAGTTTAAGGCAATTCATGCTGAAGCTATTACTGCCTTAAGCTATCTTATATCAGAATTGCTATCTGAAACTGGCTTTAAGCAAAATCAAAACAGAAGGGAAGAAGATGAATGTCTCTCAAATTGAAATAGAATGTTGAAAAATGTGCACAATTGCTCCCTGAAGAAAACTATCTCCTCTGGAAATGAAGGAGCCATCTCTACGCAAAAAATAGAAAATAAATAAATAAAAAAGAAGACCCCGCAGAAGGGAGCAATTTGGGAGGTAAGGTTCTCCCCAGAGGGTGTGTGCCTGAGCATGTCTGGCCCGTGGCAGTCCCATAGCTCCTTGCCCAGCCTTGAGCATGTGGACTGAAGTGCCGTTTGCGTGCAACAGGTCGAGGTGAGTCTTGTTGTGTGGCAGGGCCCGCACCCAGAGCCTCACCTCCAGTGGAAACCTAGGCATGCCACAGCTCCTCAGCCAGCGAAGTGCAGCCCAAGCCCAGGGAGATGGAAGCCAGCTGAGAGCGGAGGAAGGCCCACAGCTCTTCCAGGATGGCGCTGAGCAGAAATGATCTCCACGTTTGAGAGATTTACCCAGCAAACACCCTTGCAAGTCAGTTCTGAACACTGTTTTATCTTCTGAAATAAGGAATTTCCTCTCTAGCTCACTTGCTCACAAATGTCAAAACTGAAGGCAGTGTTTTTCCCTCTCTGTGAAGTGGACATGCTGCATGAGAGGAATCTGGATGAGACTCCAGCCACGGGCTGGGGACAAGACCATGATTTCCTGGCAAATGTTAAGAGGAGTCGGGCTTTGAGGACAGGGCTCTCAGCGTGCACTCAACAGATATAGGTCTGGGTCCTCGTGGACATTACAGTCTCCTAGGAGAAACCGATGTTCAATAAGTGACCAGAGGGAAGACAGGTGGGAAGGTCAGCATTGTGGAGAAGTGCAGGGCACTGTAAGATTTACATAAGTTTTATTAGAGACAATGTGTGCAAATGGTGAAAAATTCTATTTATAACTACTTTTGCAATGGAACAACAAAGGCCATTTAACTTTCTGTATTAGTTTGGGTTCTTTCAAAAGACAGAATCTACAGATTTTATCACAAAAAGGCCTATTAGGAAGGCTTACAGATCCAAGGATAGAGAGGGTCCAAGATGGCTGCTCAGCCATGAAGTAGATCTCCCGTCTGGAACAGCTGGTGAGGTGGGAGTCTGCTATAAATCTCAGGTAAAGACCGAAGTCTGAAGATTGGTGGCTTAAGAGCAGCAACGGGCAGACAGGCACAAGTCGAGACTGGAGCACATCTGTGCTAATGATCTGAGATGTGTAGCAAGTCGGCATCTGTAGACAACTGCAAAGGGGGGAGCTTTCCCTGAGGAAGAAGCTGTAACAATCTTTCCTCTTCCTTCCTTTTATACTGTGGGAGTTCTGGTTGGCCCTCCCACATCTGGGTGGGTGCTCTTCTCTCATTGGCCAGCCTACAAATGACTCACACTCTAATCCCCACCACTTCTTGATCCCCAGCCTAGGGTGGTTGACAAATCCTAATCCTAATGTAGATGTGGTTCCTAATTCCCTCAAGTTGACATGATCCCTTCAACGGACACAATCCACCCCTTGTCAACTTGACAATCAGACACACCTCCTTGAACCATACTTCATTCCCAAGTACAATAGCCAAGGTAGTAATTATGCCTAACATAGCACAACTGCACTGCGTGCAAACTGAAATGCAATGAATCCCTCCCCACAACAGAGAACAAAGTTCCTCTTTGGAGAATACCTATTCTCCTGACGTTCAATTGCTTAACATTAGTGTGTAACTTTAAAAATTCCAATAATATATATATATATATACACACACACACACATGTCCAAGCATAATGAAAGAAAATCTGATTACAGTCCTCGTTTCAGCAACTGGTCCCGTGGTCGTAGCTGGTATTTACAACTACCTTCTTCTACTACCTGTTCCTGTTTCCTTGACCCTCAGCAAGTACTTCGGCAGGTCTTGGTTCTTCCCCCGGTGGGGTGACCCCTACCTTCATTTGTCATCTTGTCTAGATTTCCCCTTGACTTTAATAACAGGACATGGTAAGACTAGGAGGCGCCCTAAGGGATCTCCTGCAGTCCAAACATAATCTTCCTTGCCCCATTATGGAGGATCAATCCAACTTCCCCTTGGTAGTCTGGATCCATCGCCCCTGCTAACACTGAAACTCCCTTTCTGGCTTGCTGGTTCCATGGTACAAGGAGGCCAAAACGACCAGGGGGAAGTCTCCGCTTCCAGTTCAGTGGAATTGTTGCTGTGCCTCCTGGTACAAGCCTTCCCCGTTCTGGACCTAAGACTTCTAGACCAGCAGAGCATGAGGTTGCAGGGACAGGAAGCAGAATTTTTGTTAATGGGCCACTGGGAGTGATGATGAGTGGTGCCATCCCTGTCTCCACCTCTTGATTCCTGGACCCATGAATCCTGGCTATGGGTGACACAGTAGCATATATCAGTCTCTGATTCAGAGCCTTCTGAAGAACCTTGCCCTAACACTGAAAGGTATTGCCACCTAGCTGACACTGTAATTGTGTCTTCAGAAGGCCATCCCATTGCCCTATCAGTCCAGCTGCTTCTGGGTGATGGGGAACATGGTAAGACCAGTGAATTCCATTGGCTTGAGCCCACTGCCACACTTATTTAGCTGTAAAATGTGTTCCCTGGTCAGATGCAATGCTGTGTGGGATACTATGACGATAGATGAGGCATTTTGTAAGTCCATGGATGGAAGTTCTGGCAGCAGCATTATGTGCAGGGAAGGCAAATCCATAGCCTGCCTATCGTGTGGTTCCTAATTTCCTCAAGTTGACATAATCCCTTCGACAGACATGCTTTCTAAGGTATGGAGTTTTTAAAATATTTTGCAACCAATTCATATTTATATACTTATAAAAATTATTAGAAACCAAATTGAGTTTTTGGAAAAAGTATTGAATACTTTTAAGATCAATTGTTAGCTTCAATTTTGGATGCGGTTTCCTGATGACACCTAGTTGTGCTAAGGTGACTTGAGGCCCCCAGCAGACGACCCAGGTGTCTGTCCTTGTGTGCAGCTCCTTGTCTACAGCAGCAAAAGCGAGTGTTTCCAGGGGTGCTGGGGGACCAGGAGACACCACAACCTCTGACAACTGCAGAGCCTCTTTCTGTTAAGAGTCTGTTGCACCATCGTTGGTGAGATCTGACACTCATGAATGACAAGGAGTTAAACATAACTTGGGAAGAGGGTGGCCTTCATGAAACTGGCAGCAGGCCGGAAGCCAGGCGGCCCTGTCCTATGCAGGACTGCTTGGAGCCTTCTTTTCTGCTCATCAGCATTTCTTCTCTAGTGACAACAGAGGCCTGCAAGGTCACTTCACTCAATGCAGAACCCTTTACGCTTTCTGCTGCCTGTCTGCTGACACTGCCACGGTCAGCTTTGTCAAAGGTGTGGTGGAGTTAGCACGCCACAGTTTTTTTTTTTTTTTTTTTTTTTTAAACATGAGTAAGCCAGGGCTTCCCCCTCCTTCATTTTCTTTTTCTGGCTCTGAATAGGCCTGTGCGTACACAGCAGATGGCTTTCTGACGAGGCCCAAATGCATCCAGTCTTTAGAGAAAAAACTACAGCAAGAAGGACTGTTATTCCAATCTGATAAGGTTTTCTATTTTCAGCTAGAAAAATGAGTGTCTGCAAGTGGAGGAGGAAAAAATAGGAGAGTGAAAGGAACAAAAGCAGTCAATACTTCCCTCGCAAGGAGCGTTTGGGGAGTTTTTCACAATACAGATCCTGTCTACCTCCGGGGGCTGTCCTCACCCACGGCTCCAAAGCCCTGAAGAAAACTGCTCAAACAGTAAAAGAGACGCGGGAAGGTGGGAAGGGGACACGCCATCTCCAAGGACAGGCATCCTCTCTGAAAAGAGCTGGTAGGAATCAGAAATTGGAAGGGTTATAAAGCACGCCTCGACTATTTCTAAAACCTTTCTTCTTATTATTATTTTTTTTTCCTAAAGAGTAAATGAGTACTGGGTAAATGGGCATATTCATTGTCAAGAGCAAGGACTATGAGGCAAGACTCCTGTGAGGGTACCAAGTCTTCTAGTTACAGATGGCGTCACCTTAGGAAGAAGTTATTCACCTGCCCTGTATTTCAGTTTTCTCATCTTTAAAATGGGTATGGTAATGAAGCTGTCATGGAAGGCTGGGGTGAAGATGAAATGATTTTACCTATTCAGTCAGCAAATATCTGTTGAGGGCCAACTACTTGCCAGGCACTGTTCTAGGTGCCAGGGACACAGCAGTGATCAGTTCACATAAAAACCTATGTCTCGAGAAAGAGCAATAAGAAATTAAATAATGAAAATCACAGCATGTTGGATAGGGGTAAGCACAAAGGAGAAAAAAGCAAAAGAGAGGGGGAACATCAGGGCCTGGGGTGCTTTAGATTGGGTGGCATGGGGAGGACTCACTGGGAAGGTGGCTTGTGTGTTAAAGTCAAAGCAGGTGATCACGGTCAGGCCCCTGGAAAAAGGCCTGGAACTCACAGATGTCACTGTGAGTTTTATTATCTATATTTGAATTCTGTCTTATTTTTATGCTCATAATAACATTTTTAGATGGCCAAGCAGAAGGCTATCTGGACAAACTAGAATGAGTAGAAAAAAATGGCAGACTCCTCATAGCAATTTGGAAATGCTGGCCAAGGAATGCTTAGTTATGTCAAGAAACCTTGCCAGCAAGTGACACTGGCCCACAGGTGGATGAAAATTCAGCCACAAGATAAGTGATCCAAAAGTAGTTTGGATTTTAAAGAAAAAACACATTAAAGAACTACAGTCTCCTTTAACATTGGGAATGGCTGCATACAGAATGCCTAGAATTGGGGTTGGATAGCTATTCAACATCCAGGGCCAGAATGAGAATGCGGACGATCTCCATTACTGTCTGGTTAAAGAAGGCGGGAAGAAAGGTGGAAGAACTAACCGGAGACAAAGTTGAAAAGGGGAAGACAGAGATCCAGTGAGCAATAGATATGGGCAAGCTGACACACATCCAAAAGTAGGCAGAGCAAATATAACGCCGTGAGAACACAAAAAGATACAGCAAGTAAAAGGTATAGAACAAATTTCACAGAGTCTACAAATTCTATCATTTGTCTTTTGTGATGTTATCACTCAAAACTAACATTAAGCTGGGTATTGTGGCCCACAACTGCAATCGCACTCTGGGAGGCTGAGGCAAGAAGATTGCAAATCTGAGCCTGGGCAACTGAGGTACCCACTGAGACTCTCTCTCAAAATAAATAAATAAATAAATAAATAAATAAGGCTGTAGATGTCGTTTAACGATAATGAAAGCCCTGATTTAATCTCTATTACCACAAAACCAAAACCAAGACCAAAATCAACCCTGTGGTTTTTACTCTGGGCTCAGGGGAGCTGTATCTGTGGTACATCACTCACTGGAAGGATAAATGAAAGTTGAAGCAGGGAGAGGCCCAGATCCCATGGGAGGGTGCCCGGTCCTTTCCGACATGCCAGTTGAGGAAGCTGTTAGAATTTCCGTAGGGTTCTTTATGCTGCCTGGACCTAGGAGAGAATGAGTTCGAACTGGACTGACCAAGGACCTTTCCCTCCATACCCAAAAATATACTCAAGCCAATCAATTCAGACAGTTAAAGATTTAGCAGTTTGAAAAATAAGAGTGTTTTAGCCTGCAGAAAACACAGAATGCTTGTCAGGCTTTTGAGCTTGTCAAGTCTTCTTTCTGAGAGTAGATCTAAAAAATAAAAAAAATCACAGTCAGATTTAGTCATGCCTTAGAGACTCGGAGAGTCAGACTAATAAGATTAAAGCATAAATCTTCATTCCACCAAGTAGATAAACAGAGAAGCTGCAGAGGTAACACAGCTGAAGAGCAAAGGGCCAGCCAGCATCCCGAGGAAGGCTCTCTACCAAAGAGCTGAACTGGAAATTCAGGCTGAATAGAAAATGTGAAATATTGGAAAGCAGCCCTGCAGAACGTTCAGATCCTGGTTAGGTGAGCTCAGAGCAAGCCTCTGATTCCCCCAGGACCAGAGAAGCTGTGTGTCTGGAAGAGCGCAGAAGAAGTCAGACAGAACTGAGGCCCACCTCTCAAGGAGAGACAGTGTAACAGAAAACCACAGGGAGAGAAAAGGGAACGCTCCCATAACCCCCAGGGGCACGTGAATGGATAATCTTCCAACGTATATGAGTACCTGTTGTCTTTAAATTGCTCATATTCTCAGATCTGACAAGTCCATATATAGTACTTTTATCTTAAATGAATAATATAGACAAAGTGATAAAAAGATGAGGTTAAATCACAGCACTGTTATATGCAAGATTATTATGCAGTTGTTAAAATACTACTAAATATTTCAAGAAGTATATAACAGGCACTCCCGGCTAAAGGTGTCAGGTTGAATGCATCTCAGGGTACCTAGCTGAAAGCCCTATAAAATTCTATGAACAGGACCAAAATCACAAAATCTCACAAGGTATAAAGAGTAGGAGAGGGGACAGTGTCACCTCTGATAGGACAACTGTTATGTTTCAGATCTAGAATGTCCCCTAAAAGCCTCATGTACTTGGGAGGTGAGTAAATTATGGGAGTTAATTGGCTCAGTAGGTTACATGACTTCATGTGTCATTGAGAAGTATCTGATTGGAGGAATAGGTCACTGAGGGTGTGGCCTGGAAGGATTTGTTCTGCCCCTGGCTCCGCCCTTCTCTCGCTTTTTGCTTCTTCTCTGCAACGCCATGAGCTGCCTTGCGCCATGCCTGGCCCTTCTGCTATTGCCAGCTGATTATGCACGGACCAAGAACTTCTGACTCTATGAGCTGAAACAAGCCTCCCTTCCTTTAAGTTGTAGGTGCTGGGTATGGTGTCCCAGGGACGAAAAAGTGATCGGGATGCGGATGACACCTTAGACACTTGAAAGCAAAGAAGCGAGCGTTAGCAACCTGGGTACAGCAAGAAGATGACTACCAAGTTCCCCGGGGACGGGCAGTGGCGTGAAAACTGGTCGGGGGGGGGACGGGCAGTGGCGTGAAAACTGGTCGGCCAGGCAGTTCGCTCCTCGGAAGCCCAGAGTGCCTTAGGAAGGCCAGGCTGAAAGAAAGCCAATTATCTGAGAGGTCATAAGAAGCATCTAGACCCCAAGATACTGTTTCCCGTGGGCCCATTTCTCCTCCTCCTCCCCCTGTAGGAGCCTGCACAATCCCTGTCTGGAGGCGTGAGGGGTGCCCACGCTGTTGATGACCCACTGGGCACAGCAGAGGGTGGGAGTGGCACTTGAGTTTTCCTTTTTTTCCTTTATCTTACAAATTGCCCACTATAATTCTATACTGATTTTAATCAGAAAAAATTAAAAACTATGAAATGAATGTATGCTTATAGTAAATCAAAATTTCAATAGTGCGGATGGGAGCACAGGTTGAGTCCCCTTTTACCCATCCCTTCCTCCAGGGAGACAACCTTGATTTAGAGTTGTTTGCACATCCTTACAGGAAAAAAAAAAGAAGTGCTGGAAAAAAAGCAAAACGGGAAAAAAACCCGTGAGATTTCTTTTTTAAAAAAAACCCACAGACCACCATTTTGTCAAAATCAGAGAAAGAAGCAGAGGTTAACACTTCCTTCTGACGCTTGGAGGAAGGGAAGGCTGAGGCGGAAAGGAGAGAAGAAGTGAATTCAGGGTTATTTTTGATGATATTTGGCTAACACACAGAGGCCCAAGGCCTCTTAATTTAGCAACATTGTTCCATCATTAAAGAAACACTTTTGGTGCAAAAATAAAACTGAAGAATTAATGAATAGTCATCTCTTCCCTGTGATTCATACATTTGCCCATTAGGCTGTGACTTCCTGGGTTTTTTAATAAAAATTCTGAATGTTGCAGCAGGCTCATTCTTTTCATTAACAATTTCTCTACCCAAGAGGCTAAAAGCTGAAGAGAGAAGATCTTAATGTAAAGATTTTTTTTTTTTACAAACTATCAATTTATGGTGAAAAGATTTGTTCTCTGCGTCTACTTTAATAATTAGATTTTGGGACTGTCCCCAGCTCTTGTTCCATCTCCGCGGTAAAATCCCAGCTCTCGCTGTCTTATGCAAATACACGGATTTGCTTTGAGCCATCGCTGTTGGCTATCTGCACAGGGGTATCTCGCCAAGGTGGATAATCTTGATTTAAATTAAGAATTCCTAAAGTCTTTTATGCACTTAAGGAAATACACCGCATATTAAGTGAAGGTTGGATGTGCTTTCTACATAGGCAACCCAGACTATTTCTTAAATCGAGTGAGCAAATTCAAAATACTTTAATATGCTCAGGGAGTCCCAGAGACTTCTGCTTTTAAATCATGACATTTTGCTAAGAGGGACTATGGGATGGACATAGAAAAAAAATCTCATTATATGGTGAGCTGTACTTTACAAGATCGTTTTTCTTATAATGTTCTTGGGAAGTGTTTTAATACACTCAAGGACCTTGAAAGATTATAGAAGATAGAGACTGATTTACCTGAAATATCACTAATAGCTTTGTCTTGAATGTAAAACAAATCTAGCCAGGGGAATCGAGGGCCTGTTGAACACATTTTTGTTGTACCAGAAGGCAGCAAATCCATACCAGAAAATCTGCAATGGTAAAATCGTTGTGCTTTCTCTGTGGTTTCAAACTTTCTGAGGTGACGAGCCTTGCTTCCACTGGGTGCGCGGGCGCGTGTGTGCGCGCGCGCGTACACACACACACACACACACACACACACACACACACACACACACACACAGTCTACTTGAGAGTCTACAAGGAGACGGGGGCAGGCCATATTCCTCTGAGCTCAAAGGCAACCCCCGCAGGGTCACGCTTGATTGTGAGAGAAAGTGTCCCTACCCCTTCTGCAGATGCAAGCAGCCTCCACCCTTCCACTCTCAAAGATTTCTTCTTTACTCCGTTTTCCCCAAATGTGATGAAATTTCCTTCCCCCCTCTTTATCTAGCACCTAATAGAAGGTAATGGAGTGTGGTAAAGAGATGAGACTCTTTGGTCTAGTAAGACTAGGAGAATCACACTGAGGCTAAATTTGGTAATGAGATGGGTCCAGATCCTGTTTTGGGGCCAGACCTCTGCAATGGCTCCTGCTCTGCCTTATTCAAGTGCAGAGACCTGGAGCTCCCTGGCAAACCCCTCTCCACCCAACTGCAGGATTGCTTTGACAAGGGCCAATAACTGGGGCTAGGGCCTAGGTGGGGTGACAGACAGGCAGGTGAAATTGTTTAAGGGGTGTGGAGGAAGGAAATGAGGGTGAGTGGGAAGCAGAGGATGTTACTATGAGTGAAAGTATTCTCTCTTTCTTTCTTTCTCTCTCTCTCTCTCTCTCTCTCTTTCTTTCTTTCTTTCTTTCTTCCTTTCTTTCTGGTGATATTGGGGGTTAAACCAGGGCCTTCACCTTGAGCTATATCTCCAGCCCATTTTTTATTTTTGATTTTGAGACGTGGTCTTACTAAGTTGTCCAAACTGGGCCTAAACTTGGGATTGTCTTGTCTCGGCTGCCTGGAGCGCTGGGGTTGCAGGTCTGCGCCACCAGGCTTGGCTGCAGGTAATCTTGACACAGCTACCAGAGCCCAGCCCTCATACACAAGATGCAGACGGGCCACTGTTAGGCTTGTGAGGATCATCTCATAGGTGCTGTGTATGTTGGAGAAGAGCAGATTCCTGCTTGAATCTTTGCCAGAATTCCATGTATGTGTTCAAACAACTAAAAGGAGGACCTTTTAATTTTCCACCTGGACTATATGACTTCTCTTTCCATAATAAGGGATATAATGATGGCATAGCACAACTAATACAAGTTACTTGCAGTAAATCAGGAAATACAGGCCAGCAAATAGGAAAATTACATATTATAAAATCTAAGTACAAAAAGCCTCCCCCACAATTTAAGACACTGGTATTGACGTGGCAACAGCTCCGCCATTTTAGATTTTCCCTGATGTCTTCTTTGTCCATCACTTCCCCTACATAGCTGCTTCATGACCCAGGGAATCACCCTCTGCTGACCTCCCACCTCCTAGGCTGTTATTGGTACTCTTGCCCCAAAACAGGCACGAGCCATAAATCCTGTTGTGGTTAGGATCTGGAATGTCCCCCAAAGGTCTCATGTATTTTAATGAAACCGTGTGATGTTGGTGGATTGGGGTCTGGTCTGGCGGGGTGAATTGCAGTTAAGTTAGGATTAACGGTGTGTAGTGGCCACACCTGGATGCAGGAGGGAGTGGTTACTGGGCGGAGACCTGAAAGGATACATAAGCTGCACCTGCCTTCCTGGAGGATTGTGGGACTAGTCTCAGCTAGCCTCAGCTTGCCTTCCTGTTTGTCACGGAAGCTGCCTCCACCTCTCTCTGTGCCATTTACTTCGATTGTTGCCAGCCACCCCTGAATGGACAGTGACCTTCGAGACTGTGAGCTAAAATACACCTTTCCTTTCCTAAGTTTGTGGGTGTCGAGTATTGAGTCACAGCAATGAAAAAGTAACTAGGGCAAATCCTGAATAACTATTCGTTTATTGTCGTTTGACTCTGCAATCTATTGCTGCTCATTCTGCTTTGCATCTCACTGGTCCCGTGTCCCTTCCCCTTTGTTATCTTCCTCTATGAATTTGTGTGGTCCTTCCCATTCTTATAAACAATACCAAATCCCCTCTTTGGCACTGAGAATTCATTGGGGCATGAGCCCCGTCTTAGTTGCCAGCTAATAAAGGATTCCTCATTTCTCCTCGATAAGTAGCGCTTCTCCAGTGTGTTATCGTCTTGCTCAAGTACCACAGTATGTAGACTACCGTACACATTCCAGTGTAAATGAGTCTACAGGCAGCCAGAGAGCTGCACGTTCATAGTGGAGCTGGAGGGCAGAGTTCCAGGTAAGATCTCACTAATTAAAAAATGGAACTGATGGATTTCCTATGGTATTCAACTGCTCGGAGGGGATTTTATAGTTCTGACAAAGTTTGGAAAGAATTAGTACTAGACAAATAGCAAAGTGAAGCAAATAAAATAAGGCAATATGTAAATCTAGGGGGAAAATGTTACATGAGAAAGGAAATGTCATAGTACGCTATGTGGTTCAGCTATGAGCTCTATTTTGACTTCATATGTAAACATAATTTCTTTGATTGTTGATTTTGAAAGAAGCATAGATTCACAGGAAGTGGCAAAGAGAGTATAGAGGATTCTCCTGTATCCTCTCCCAGGGATCAAATTGTCTATAACAATAATACAATATCAATTAAACTGATTTGAGTACAATGTGTGTATACAGTTCTGTGCTGTCTAGTATATATGTAGTTACATGACAGCCATGACCATCAAACTACAGAGCCATTTCATCATGACAGTACCTTCCTCCTGTTATCCTTCAGTCACAGACTCTTGTCCCACCATCCCTGACATAACCTCGGTGCCCCACTAATCTGTTCTTTATCTGTACAGTTTTGTAATATCAAGAATGTTCCATTAACAAACAGAAACCTAGCGTGGCCATTTAAGGTTGAATTTTTTTCACTCCAGCCTAATGTCCTTGAGATCCACCTACTTCTTTCGTATCAAGAATTTATTCCTTTTATTGTTGAGTAATATTTCTACTGAACATTGTTTCACACAAAAGTTGAGCGGTGACACTTGGCCTGTCAGGTCCCAAATCGAGTAATAGCTAATGAAGATTGAGTCCCTAACCTTTGCCAGGCACAGTGCTCAGTGATCATCCCCATTATCTCTCTTGTCCTAGTTAAAGCAACTACTTTTATTATTTCATTTACAGGCAACGAAACAGAGACTGATGGAGGCCAAGTAGCTTTCTCAGGGTTCCTTCCTCTTTACAGTCTACCATTTTTACCCTAGGCACAGACAGAGGACACAGAGTAGCATTTCGTCCGCAGGCCTCAAAGGCAGAGGAGCCACCAGCTGTGCTTCCATGAGCATTATCTCTCTACAGGCCACACTAAGTGACCTTCCTCTCTTAAATAAAGTCTGAAGAACACAGACTTTGTCTAAAGTCTCAGAAACTCATCTTTGGGGTGCAGCCACTAAATTAAGATTTACCTTTACGACAGATCTGAATAGACTCACAAATGGCTTATATTTACAACTTCTACCAAAGACTCAAGAATCCTCCACCAAGCAGAAACCATTAAGAGAATGGAAGTGAGAATGCAAAGATTTAACATGTACAGAAATACAGAAATCAAACTCAGAGTCAATTCCCGATGGATGCCTTTAGGCCCTAAAAGAGCCAGAGTGGTTTTTACAAAACCTTAAACAATTCTTATTGTCATAAACGATTGGCCAACGGTTCTGACCATAGGGGTGAATTGATTTACTGACTTGCCAAAAACCAGAGGAAAAGTAAAGGCCTTCCTAATAAGAGTTTAAGAGAAAGGGCATCTTAGACTAAAGACTTGCCTGAGGAGCATTGCGGAACCCCTCCTGCCTCTCAGTGTTCTGCCCTAGGGGAGGCAGGACAGCCCTGGCCCCAGATGACCCTGCCTCTTGCCTCGCTGGAATCCCATTACCGGCTCCCACTGGTCTCCTGTGAGCCTTCTCTGCAGAGCGGACTGCTGGTAACTGTCATAGTCAGGAAGAGGGGCGAGGCATGGAGGTGGCTCTCCTGAGGGGCAAGTCTGTGATAGCTGCAGTGAGCCTGCAAGAATGGCAAGCGATGAGAAGCCTAACCCTGCTCACACCCTCACGGAGCACTCCTTGGTGCTGGGAGGAAGCCCTCACTCTGCAACAGAAGTAAAGACAGCAGGTCGGTCCATGAGATGCTTACTTGTTAAGAGCTTGAAATGTGCCATCTCCTTTAACTTTTGTGACACTTTTGTGTTAGCGGTGTGGTCGTTCCTATTGTAGAGCTGCAAAAGGAGTTCGGAGGGTTCAGATGGTTTATCCAGACACACAGCCAGTGGGCAGTGGTGTCAGGTCCAAACAGGCAGGCTGACTCTGTAGGAGCTAGGCCTCAGTCCCTAAAGAAGTCTCCCTCCTTGGGGAAGTATTACGGCTCTAAATGAACAAGGAACAAGAGGAGTGACACCATTTGGCAACTCCCTACTGAGCTGATGGAAGCAATCATTAGGCAACGACCATTAATGGCTTCTAACATTGTAAAAATACCCAACCAGGCATTAGGCAGTTCCAGAATCACCATGAAGTGTTGCCAAAAGGCGAACCCAAGCCGGTTCAAGCCTCCAGATCTGTTATCATGTGCGAGCAACACAGGGAACAGAGTAACATGCTAAAGTAACTACAGATGGAATGAACACAATCCAGATTGTGGGAAGTTTTATAGGCCAAACAATCTGGTTCTTCAACAGAAAATTTGCAAGAAAAGAAAGATATGGAGGGAGAGAGTCTTTAAGTTACAGTAAAAGATATTAAAGAGAATAAGCAACGGCAGTGGATGAGCTTCATTTGGATTCCGATTCAAACAAACCATTTTTAAAGGCGACTTATTGGAAAGGTGGGAAGACACAAACACTGATGAGGTACCTGGTCCTCTTGAGGACTTGTTTTTGGGCAGTATGATTGGCAGGACCGAGTTATGACCTGGAAAAGAGAATCCTTGGACACACACACACTGAAATACTATCAGTGAATACCAGGACTGAGACTCACGTCACAATAGCAGGAGGCGGGAAAATGAGAGGAAGTCCAGGACAAAACAGATCACAGGTTCATGGCTAGGGAAGTTGATGGACAAAGGATTATAGTTTGCTTGCTACTTGTATGCAGGTTTGAAAGTTTTCATAGTAATAATGGAAAAAGGTGCAGTAGCACACACTTGTAGTCTCAGGACTTGGGAGGCTGCGGTAGAATGCGTTCTTGAGCCTAGAAAGTCAGGACTAGCCTCGCTGCTGGGGGCTTAGCTCAGTGGTGAGAGCGCTTGCCTAGTGACCCCCCAGCACCACGTAATAAGCTGGGCGTGGTGGCTCACACCTATAATGCCAACACTCCAGTGGCTGAGGCAGGAGGACTGTTGTGTTCAAGATGGAGGCATGCCCACTTGGTCAGGTGATCTGATGGGTCAGGTAGCCCAACAGTGTGGATGGCACTAGTATACCTCTGCCTCTCAACCTTGGGATTTGAAGTTCTCTGCCACCCATGATGGTGTTCTGAGGCCAGAGTTTCCCTTAGTTTCCTCACAGCCTCATCCTTGCCTCCCCCCAAACATTAGCAGTCCTGAATGTAGGCGGCCCAGAGCCCCAGGCAGGTAGGTTGGTCACACTGTCATCCTCTCTAATTTGTGCTGTGATAGTGTTCAATTTTACAGAATATGTTGACTCAGGAGTCAAGAGATGTATTAGCGAAGTCACCATGAGCCGTGCAAACGCAGTTCCCAGAATCTAGACAAAAGGTTACTGGCTTTTTAATTACAATCTTGTGAAACCCTTTTATTGGTTTCACGAGGACAACCTCTTTTATTTTATTGCTTTTGGTGGTGATTTATTTTGTTGTTTGTTTGTTATAAGAAAGAAGTTTTCTGGGAAGAGATAATAACCGACTGGGTCACATTGTGTCAACTCCGCGATGCTCTCTTAAATGCTCTCTCTCACCCCTCTTCTTTGTCTCCCCCACCCTAGCTCCCCACTCTCTTTCTCTTCCCCCTTTCATCTCTCTCCGTAACTCTACCATGAGCAGGGAATATGAGTTTGAATGTTCCTGGTTTTCAGTCAGTTCCGGCTGAGGTTCCCTGAGGTGGGCCCAGGTGGCAGCCTCCAGCAGAGCCTTTCTGTTTTCCAGGTACTGATGCGATGACTTCAGCCCTGGATCCCTAACACTTGGGTGTGCTGTTCTCACCTCTCATAGGCATCAGTGTTGCTATCATCTTGTCAGCCCTTCTGATTTGATCCATTCTCTTCCACTGCCAGTGGCAACCTGGCTTCCTTTCAGCCCAGCCTCTGCCTTCTTCCAGCAGTATCAGCTGGGAACACTGGTTATCTCCTCCCTGGAAGATAGCCCCATCTGCCTTTCCCTGGCCTTGTCTGGGAGGCCAGGACAATTGCTGAGAAGTTCTCAGAGGCCAGCGTTGTAAGGAAAGTGTGGTGTGCAGAAAAATGTGTGCTCCCATTTCTAACCTTAGTGCCCTCTATAATGGTAATGGTGTGAGAACAGTGTCCAATAACATTCAGCAGCCTCTTTCACCTCTGTGGAGGTAACAAGGCATGACCCAAGCCACCTTCTCTAGAGACGTCAGTGATGGGCAAGTAAGGAGTCTTGGCCTCTCGGTTGGCTCATTTCTGTAACTCTGTCTCCAGTCTGTTTTCTTTCTCCATGGGCCTCTCCTGTGAGGCCTTGTCCAGCCATGCCCCTTTATACAGGCTGCTACACAACCTCACGGGGACAATTACATCCCTCCTCTCCCCTCTCCTCCCCTAGTAAGTTGTCACATATATATGTGTGCACACATGCACTCACATCCAAATACTCGTACACACACACACACAAGCATGCACATGCTCATGTTTGTGCACAGAGGTAAGCAGGTGTTGTATGGAAGTCATAATCGCTTAATTAAAAAGAATCTTGGCGAGACTCCAGGGCTTTCTTCTCATAGTTTTACGTTTTCATCATGTAGATTCTTAATCTTTGCTTCTGTGTTGATGAATTGATTATCTGAGCTATCATAGGCTGTGGTCTTGTGTTTTGGCATAACGATTAGCTTGGTCTTTTTCTTCCCATACACTTGCATTTCTGTTGATGCTGAGTACTTCCTCTTTCCAATTCTGTTATTTCACTTATATTGTTACATTGTTTGTGGTTTTCTGCTTGCCTGAGTTCCAGAAAAATATAGGAAGTTTCCCTAATCACTCAATTCTCAAGAAATTAGTTTATATAGTTGGCTTTCTTGGGGTGAGAGACATAAGTTCCCTCAAGAAAAATGGTATTTGGAGTAAAGCTACACCTGGGCAAAATTTATTCTTTCTCTCCCTCTCTGCCTCAGTCCAGGCATTTTCTTCCCTTTCTCTCTTCCAACTGGCTTTCTTACAGATTCTGCTGCTTTATCGCTTCATATCGCCCAAGATACATGTTGGCCTCAAGGGACACAATTCTGCTGCGAGCGTTCTGTCTCCAACCGTTCTCCAATCACCTTGCCCTAATTCCTAACGCAAATTCCACAGAATTAAGACTAGCCAAACACAGCTCACCTTTTCATCATGGCCACTGGCCAGTCTTTGGTCCTGGCAGCTTTGGGTCTGGCATCTTACTCATCCAACACATGAAATGTCTTTGATGGAAAATATTCTTTAAAGGGGGTTGTGAGCAGGAGGATATTTCTATTACATTGATTATTAGTCTAATAAATTACTGGCCTAGAGAATCAGAAAGTAAAAAAAACAGATGCTATAAATTCTGTTCACTAAAATCCGTGTTTCCTACTCACAAGAATCCCTTCAACCTTTGGTGTGTTTGTTTTTCAGACACAATATGCCTAAATATCTGGGTTGCACATCTACCACAGATTATAAGTAGCAAAACTAAGAGACAAAGAAGGACCAATAGAGACAAATGCTAATAGCAGTGAGAGTCAATAACCAAGAGATTGACAGCCTGGAAGAAAAATCTATGAAAAGCAGAAACAAGAACTCAAGTAGCAGTAGTCAGGGACCACTTAAAATGTAGGTTAAAAACAGCCCTATGCACTTCAACATTCCTCCAGGGCATTGCTGTCTTACAGCCTTGTTAACTGTAGCTAATGTTCACATTGTTGAACCTTGAGTATATAAGGAAAGGCTAACGGCTAAATTATGTTTAGAATATCCATCTTACGGGGCAAGAAATTATATAACACACTTAAGAACTTCCATGCGCACTTAAAAATTAGTATTTAAGTGAGTAAACAGTCAGCTTTCTAACAAATCATTTGCTATGTATTTCAGAATAGCCATTGTCATACATGCATTCTGTTTTTCACATTGGCCATTAGGAACCAGAGTGTAGAAGTACCCTAGCTGGTTAAAGCTGGCCAGGAAAGATTATCTTATTAAATTTAAATCTCTCAAAGCCAATATAGATACAGGAGTAGAGAGGTGTGGCAGTCAAGAGCACATGCTTTGCAATCAAGTCTTTTCTGAGTTTGAATCCTGAGACCCTGAGCAACATGAGCAAGCCATTGACCTACCCACATCTCCATTTCTACATCTGGAAAACAGACATTCGTATGTATTTCACATAGTTGTGTGAACTTAATGGTAATTGTCATTTTGTATCTTGTTTGTAATTTTATGTAGTCTAAATAAACAAAACCCTTAGATCCCTTTTAATTTATATGATTCTCAATTTTTTTCTACTAATGACATTCAAAGCTCTTAGTAGAAAGACTAAAAATATCTCAGAATAAATCAGTTTCAGCTTAGCTAAGGAGTCACATAGTTTTTCTGGAAGCGTAGAACAGAGAATGGCAATCCTAGTGGGGACCAGGAAGGGATGGAAAGGTCCCAGTGTCTACATATGAAGTTCTAGGAGTTGATTTGTTCTGGGGAATGAGTGGAGGAGAATAAGCAGGGAGAACAGTGAGAAAGACACATAGGAAAGCAGTCAGAGACAGGCACAAGACAACTTTCAGTTCCCTTGAAAACATTCCCAGGGTTACTGAGACTAAGTTTAATTATAATTTTAAAAATATTGTTAGAAGGACAATTAGAGAATTTCAGTTTCTGTGACTTTCTTTTCTCTCTCTGTTTCTACCTCCTTCTACAGGGAACTCGATTCAAAGTTCATAAAGCCACCATGAAAGAATAGGGTGACTGTGTGGCTGCCAGAATTCTTAAAACCTTGGGTTAAAAAGTACCTCAGTCACGTGGTCTGCCTGCCCGCCCAGGAATTCGATCACCTCAGTCATTTTCTTCAAATAACCATTATTACCTTCCTTTTTAAAAATAAACAACTTCAAACTTCCCAGAATCCCTGATAAATGAGAAAAAGAAATTTAGCTGTCAGTTGTAGGGTGAAGACATCAAATTCAAAAACAGAAAAATTGAAAGAGAGAGAGAATATGCACTTCGTGCTCCTCAAGAAAACTATTACAACAATGTGCGAACAAACATCAAAATCACACAGGTACCAATGGCCTCTGTCCCTCTGTGCTTGCCTCATCAAACAAAAATCAAAGATTCTACTTCTGAACTCTCATAGAAAGTTGGCAATCTTCAGTCACTGGCTAGACATATGGGCCCATTTTATCCTTTTAACCATTTGGGGGTTTTGTTTAGAGATTCTTATAATTCTTAAAAAGAGGTTAAACATTTTTCTGATGTACCAGGGATTTGATTTTATTTATTTTTAATAAAAGTGGCTGTTGGCTTCAATAGATCACTGTTGTTTTATGGCCAAGTTTTCAAAAAGTCATGATAAAAGGATGCCGCCATAGTCATATACTAAGCTAATATAACAGTTTTTGCAAACAAACTTCCACAAATCCATACATCCTTTGTCTGCACCTGATTAAACAGTAGTTAAATCCTCTGTCTAGGTATCCAGTCTTAACTCTCACAAAAGAATACTGGGATAAAAAGCTTTAAATTGTCAGCCCCAACCACTGGTGGTTGATTTGCTTTTCTGAGAGCTTTGTTGAGGAGAATTTTAAGACTGGATCCCTGCTCTTCAAAAAAGAGCTCTGTAATAAATTAGTGATATCTGCCTTAGGAACCGGACAGGAGAGTAATAGTATTAGCTATTTGTTTACCACTTTGGAGCTCTTTGACATTGAAAATTTTAGAATTTGTGGTTTTAACCAGTTATCATCTTTCCTGAAAGTCCATGATATATACAGATTTGAAAGTTTACTACAGGATAAGTTCCACGAGGCTTAATTAATAGTCTAAGTTTATCTTGTTACATAACAATTACCCTGAAACTTTGTGGCTTACAATAGCAATCTTTCTATACTTATTGATTCTGTGGGTCAGGAATTTGAGAATGACGCAGTGTGGACTCCTTGTCCTTGTTCCACAAAGTCTGAGGTCTTAGTTGGAAAGATTCAGAGATGGTAGATGACTGATAGAAGACAGAAGCTTGCTCACTCCCATAACTGTTGACTCATTGCCTTATGTTGGTTGTTAGCTCGCACCTCGACTCTTCAGCTGAGGCTGCTGACCAGAATATCTATACATGTGGCTATTTCCGCTTCCTCACCACGTAGTGGCCAGGTTCCAAGAGAACCAATAGGAAGCTATCTTCCTTTTATCACCTAGTCTTAAAGGTTACATACTGTCACTTGATGTCATCATCATAAACATTCCTAGGTTCAAGGGAGGGAAGACAGTTCCTACCCCTCAACGAGAGGATTGCCAAAAATCACACTATGAGAACAGTGTGTAGGATGGGAGATTATAACACCAGTAATTTTCAGGAAATACAAGCTGCCACAGCCAGTCGGTGAATGAACCAGCCACTTAATCTCAATATATTTTGTAGTTTCTTCTTTTCCCTCAATTATTACTTGCCTAAAGCAATAAAAACTTGATTGATTTGTGAACTATGGTTAGCAGTGACAGAACACAATTTAAGGAAAAGTTAGAAATTCTTAAATCATTGTGTGACTATGTAGTACACCAGTATGAAAAGGGAAATGAAATTTAGGGGAAAGTACGCTTGCCCTTTGCACATTTTAATCATTGCAAATACGAGGTTTGCTAATAGTGTCTGGGTGTTTGTCTCCCTAGATGATATCATGATAATGACGGACCAGAATATCCATTTAATTTAGGGCTTTTCAGCTTTGGCACTGTCATTTCTTGTGGTCGGGTATTGCCCGAGGTACTGTAGAATGATTTCTACCCCTCCTCCCAATCGTGAAAACCAAGCACGTCTCTGAATATTGTCAGATGTCTTCCTAGCTCTAATACATGAGGCTGGAAAATATTTACTAGACTTTGTTTCTTAGGCTACTTCGAATAGGTTCGCAGGATAGATTAAAAGAAAAACTGGTTACCTGAACTAATGTTGCAAGAACTCTAGTGGTTTCCATGAAGTATGTTCCGTTCACAAAGACATTTAGTGTCTAGGAAGCCGTGTCTTTCCTCTGTGGACAACACTGAAGGGCAGAAGCCCTTCCTCTACCAGTAAGACCAGCAGCTGTCCGGATAATCCAAGCATGACTGGGGGATCTGGGGGGGTGGGGGGTGCGCACTCTTCCCCATTACTCACCCAGTCTTCAAAGCCTGTCCCTCCCACACGCATAGAGAAGGTGTGATGGAATTGTGTTTCTCCTCCTAAGAAGTGTTAAGACGGCTGCTCTGTTTCCTGCATTCATGATTTACTGGAGACTGAGAATGTGCACTGAGAACTGAGAAAACAAGAAACAGTTTATGCCCTGGGGCTTGGGAGCATCTAAACTGCAAGGTGTGGGCTAGAGTGCAGAGTCACTGCATGAACTTCAGGTGGAGAGAGATAACAGGTCGAGAGGAAACCGGGCCTTTCGCATATGCCACCAGTGTGTAGATTTACTTGGAATTAGGGTTGGGTACCAATGAGGTTGGTGTGTACTGGTGGTTTTCAGTTTATAGATAACTGATTTTTTTTTTTTTCCTGTACTGGAGATTGAACCTGGGGTCTCATGCATGCTTAGCAAGCATTCTACCACCGGGCTTCATTCCCAACCCCTGCCTCTTTCTTTCTTTCTTTCTTTCTTTCTTTCTTTCTTTCTTTCTTGAGACAGAGTCTCACTAAGTTGCTTAAGCTGGTCTTGAATTCACAATTTTCTTGTGTAGACCTCCTGAGTAGCTGGAATTATAGGCACCACTACATCCATTTCAGATAAATAGGTTCTGAAAGTAGATTATTTGAAATAAGTAACATATTTCCTAAAGAAAAATAATGGCGCATAGACTAGTTAAGCCTTCAGATCGGTTGGCAAAAGCCTACTTAGCTCCTTTGGTGAGATATTGCAGTAGGTATTACATAACTTCTAGGAAAAATTGAATTCAGATTTCCAATATAGGGAGCCAGAAATGAACCTCCTGTCACTGGCTGGTCAGCAGGCTTTCTTTCTAATTTCTTTACAATTCAGACAACTGCCCCTGTGCACCTATAATGTGCCAAGCAGATGTAGGGGTTGAAGGTGAAAAACAAAATGAAAGAAAGAAAGAAACAAATCCTAACTGCATCCCTCCCACTCCTACCCACACCCCTGCATTCATCAGGAGAACAGACCCCCTCTCCAACCTGGCAGTGACCTCTTTAGGGCCTGAGGTTAAGGCCACTGCAGGGAAATGGGATGGAAGATGAATCTGTGGACTTTTGCTCATTTTCTGTTTCTGTCGGAACCTCTGACTAGTGTTCTTGTTCTTAATAACCAACTACTGCAGACAAAGGTGACTTCATTGCTTCTTCTTGCCTTCCAGTTCCTAAAAAAAAAAAAAAAAAAAACACAAAACAGAAAACAAAAAAAACACGTTCATACAAAGCTGTTTTGGATAGAAGTGGGAAGTCCACAGGCCCAGGGTGGAGCCTTCTCATCCTCATTCCCCTCCTTCCCATTGCCTGCTGAGAAGGACATGGCCTGAGGCTCACAGAAAAAGTGTCATTGCAAAGGGCATGTCAGGTCTTTGGGTGTTGGAATGTGAAAGATTACTTCATGCAATGGGACCTTCAAGTATGCTACCAGCTAAGCTACCCTAGAGGTCACAGAAGAGAAGGGCTTGCAGATCTAAACAAGGTGCTTCAATAACATGCTTTAGTGAGTCCATTTAAAACTTACTGCAAGAAGCAAGGGGAAGAAAATGGGATAGATTAATACCCTTGGGGCAGGATGTGTGTGGGGTAGAAGGGCCACATTGCCTTCCTCTTAGACATGCCTTTCACCGTCCCTCTACCCCAAGTCAGCTTCACCTGATGATGGAGACGTTGGAGAACCAAAGTAGAGCTTTGGAATTGATCATTGTAAGGATCAATTTATTCTAGATATTTCTGGGAAGGTAATTTTTGGACAGGATTAAGATTTAAATGAGCAGATTTGAGTAAAGCAGTTTGCCCTCCATCGTGTGGGTGGGCCTCATTCAATCAGTTCAACTGAGTCCAGAGTCTGTCTACTGGCAGAATTCCTTCCCTCCCCACTAGGTCTGCCAATCGACTGAATTGGCTACTTCCCTAGTCCTGACAGCCTACCCGGTAGATTTTGGATTTGCTGGTTTCCACAATCGCATGGGCCAATTCCTTAAAATTTCTCTCTCCATATTCTGTTGGTTTCCTTCTGATGTCATGTACTCCCTAATTATTCCCATGCACTCAGGCAAGTCTGACACGTCAAGTCCCTTTCGGCAGCCTTGGTGTTACAGTAGAGCCTTAAGGCACAGACAGACAGAGGCTAAGGCAGCCTGCCCAGGTCCCCCAGGGACTACTCTGAGCTAGGGGCCTCTGCATGGGGCACAGGCATGATGGAAGAGTGATTGGAGTAAGAAGCACTTGCAGGTGGCCGATTCAGGAAACATTTTTCCTGAAAAGGAGGACAAATGTCCTTGTTTTAAAAAACAGCCTCAACGACATTAATGGCACATTTTGAGTTTCTTCTTTGACTAGTTCCTTTTGTTTTCTCTTCTGCTCCTAGAATCTGTTAGGAAAAAGAGAGAAAAACACTCAATGTTAACAGTGGTCAGTTTTAGACTCTGCAGAGCCGGAAGTGAGATTCACCTGCGTGGCAGGGAAACACAACCTCAGAGGCCTGGGAGGCACTGAGGCACAGAAACAAGCTGAGGCTGGCTGTGGTGGCCTTCCTGCCACCCCTGCCCAGGCCACCTGGGCCTGCCAGCTGCTTTACTGCCCCCTGTGCTGCAGTGGAGCCCCATGCTGACGCTCTTAGTCACACACTCTCATTGCCTGGATTGCCTGGGCCTGTCCCTCCTTTCATGGGGTCTACCTAAGGTCAAGGAGCAGGCTTGACCTGCCATCTAGCACATGCCTGGCATATAGTCAGCTTCAAGAAAATATTTGTGAAATGATTAAATCAACAGCCCCTCACCTGACCAACCAGGAATGAAAAGAGAAAAAGGACCAGGGATGAGGGCCTTGAGCAGAGTCAAAGCCAGCCGCGGGGCAAAGGATCAAGGGAAAAATGCTCCTGCTTGGGTCAGCTGAGACCGCACAGCTCCGGGCCGGTTCCCTCTAACCCACCGAGGAGGTATACGAAACCTCTATTAAAAGGAAAACTTTCTAGTTCACATACAGAAAGGCAGACAATCTTATTAAACACCCAAATGTCAGATTTCAAATATTTACACACTATCTTGCCATGAAACATGTTTTCCACCAGGAAAACTAGTGAAACTCTGTTCTACCGCGCACACCCTTGCCAGAGCCATATTCTGGAAACCTGCTCCACAGCCTCCAATGCAGCGTCTGTTTACTGTTTGTGACCACAAGGATTCTGAGAATCTGATGAAAGAGAGAGCCTTCTTCTTAAATTTGTGTGCACCTCTTGTGAGACACGGGTGGTCTTAGCCCCTCCCACTGGTGCTCTCCTTTGATAAATCCATCCCCGGAGCCCCCTGAGCCCCCCTGACTTTGTGCCCTCTCCATCTGCCCCCGGAAGACACTGTCCCTCGCATCAGTCAGCTCTCTTTCCCACGCCCCAACCATGCTTTGTGCTGCTTTCCCACCTTTGAACTTGGAGTCAGAGGTCCTGAAGTTCCTTTAGGGTGCCCTGGGGACAGGAGCTGGGCCTTCCCAGCCCACGCACAGCCAGGGCAGTAAAAGTTGAGAGAGCAGCCACAACCTGTTCTACAGCACGTTCGTGGCCCGCCCACCAGCTGCCACTCTAGGCAACCAGGCTTCTGACTTGGTGTTGTCACCTGGCCTCTCTGACTCTGTACCTCCTGGGACCTGCAAACCCAAGTCCTGCTTCAGGAGCTCGGTCTTAGCAGGCAGGAGGGTCTTATCAGGGGAACTCCAGAAAGGCAGTCCCCCTGCTTCGAGTCAGGGTTTCTTACCTGATACGAGCCTTAAAGACAAGGCTGGCAGCATTCCACAGAGAGAAAAGTGTGTGCTAACCGTGATGGCCTCAGAAAGAGAGGGCAGCGTGGTGGCCTGAGAGCTCTTCTGACTCAGGGTGGCAGGACAAGGCGACGAGGTTGAAGAGCGAGCAGAGACCAGGGAGATGAAGCGTCTTGAGGGCTGATGAAGGGACTCTGACTCTGCCCTGGGGAGGAGAGGATGTGTGCACGCAGAGGCCATAGGCTCCGAAGACCTCTGCTCAGAACAGGGCAGCACTCTCGCTGCCACCTCCCACACCGGCCCTTTTTTGATCCTAAGCTCTGCAGAATCACAAATGTGACACAGACTTCCACCTCTTTCCTCATCGTTTGCCAGTCATCTTCAAGCAGTACCTGAAAAGCACCTGGTCCAAGAATCAGATCTGCTCTTTCCGGCTTCTCGCCTCCTCCCTGGCTCCCACAGCACCAACAATGAACGGGCTGCCTCCCTGCCTTCTCCTGGCTGGCCCTGCTCTCAAGCACACTGCCTGTATTGTTTCAGGAGTTCATTCCCCACCCCACCCCCAACTCCCCCTTTTTAAAAAACTGCTAACCCCTCCAAGAAGCCAGAAAAACTCAAGTGAGTAACCTGAGGTGTAGGTGGTGCCTGGAGTAGAGTGAGAAAGGTTCTAGCACCTTCGACTCAACGTCCCTGCCCCAGTCCTTCCTCCTGCCTCCTCTGTCCACAGTGCACTCCCTCCTCTTTCATGTGTTGGTGTGAGCTTTGTCGTAACATTTCAGACCTCAAGCTCCCACACGCTTTAGGATGGCTAACTTCTACTAAACAGGCTTTGTCTACTAAGCATTGAAACAAAGACATTTCACAGGAGCTGCGCGCACACACAGAATAAATTTTCTGAAATAATACTACACTTTCTACAAAGGATACCTTCTGCTATTTTCTATTACAGCCAATTTATTTCTTTTTAAATTAAAAACTAATTTTGTGGTTCTGGGGATTGAACCTAGGGCCTTTGCATTAAGCTACAACCACCCTCACCATCCCCCTCACAGATACCTTTTTCTCTTTTTTGCACAGAGGGAGTCACTAAATCACTAAGTTGCTCAGGTTGGGCTTGAACTTGTGACCTCAGTCGCCCAGAATGCTGGAATTACAGGCTTGACCCACCTTCCCCAGCTGTTGCCTCCTCCTCCTCCTCCTCTTCTTCCTCCTCCTCCTCCTCCTCCTCCTCCTCCTCCTCCTCCTGCTCCTCCTCCAACGATTTCAATGTTTATTTATTTACTTGGTGATTGAAGCCAGGGCCTCCTCACTAAGCTATATCCCCAGCTCATTTTTTAGTTTTGACTTTGAGAGAGGGTCTTGGTAATTTACTATGTTTCCCAGGCTGGACTCAAACTTGGGACCCTTCTGCCTCCACCTCCCAGAATGCTGGAATTCCAGGCCTACGCTACTAGACTTGGCTTCAATATTCACTAGTGGGCTGCAACTCACTGAAAAGCACTGCTCACAGGAGGGCGTGCTGGGACCTTCCCTAAGAGCACCTCTTTAGCCACGGCAACCCAAGTGAGGACTGAAGTATACCCTCATCTAAAAGGTTATTTTGAGCATGGAGCTAGTTCCTGGCCTTATCTGACTTAGAACTGTTTCCCTTTGGCCGGTGCCTCAAATAACATGGACCCTAGAAAAGTGTTAGGCTACTGTGTTTTCCTACTCATGGTTATGAGTAAAACTGCACAAGAAAAAGGAAGGAAGCCGTCTTCTCCCTGCCTGGTAATAATAACAATATAACAGTAATAGTAATAATAATAGCAATAATAATACTAATAACTATGAGTTCGGACAGACACTGACTAGGTTTGGCTTCATCCTGCTCGATCCTCACCACACCTCTGAATTCCATATTATCTCTATTTTAAAAAAAATATAAAAGGAAAAACACAGAACCTGTCAAAAAGGCCATACTAGTAAGAGGCCAAGCAAGGCTTAGCCTGGTCTGCTGAGGATCAGTGCCTGGGCCTCACCAAACTCGAGCATTCTGGGTACCTCTCCTCGTACAAAGGTACCAGAGAATGTCATCACATCTAATTTCACAGAACATGTATAGGCCACACCTTGCCCTGTGTCAGGGATTTTTGCAGAAGAGTCTATTTTATTCTCAGAGGGCTCAAAAGTCCTTGAAAACAAAAAAGACATTGAATGTGTTATTTTTCTGGCTAAAGAAAAAATTGTCAAGATGGTCCTTGACCTACAGACTCATCTGGCTGAGCTAGGGTATCTGAACGTAAATACATTCAGGCAGTAATGAGAAGTTCAAGTGTGTGCATGAGGTGAGAGGGGTTGGAACTCTGCACAGAGGGAGACTGTGTGCAGGGAGACCCTGTGGGGCAGGAAACTCACTTGGGAAGGACGTGTCTGCAACTGAAGTGGGTAATGGGCGAAGACCTTCCCTAGCCAGGAGAGTCAAGGCTGGGAGAGCATCTTCCCTGCCTATAAATGAGGTATTGTTCTGGACTGGGCCCTGCAGCAGACCACAGAGATGCCTCAAGGCTGTTGCTGCATCACCTCAGACTCAAGCAGAGCTATTTTCAGCTTCTGATTGGGGGAAGGGAACGAGTCTCTGCTACAAAATAGAGAGAGAGAGAGGAGAAGAGGGAAGGACATCAGACAAATCTTATAGATTGAATACTGTATAAAAAATATCTGACCAATGCTCCTCTAAACTGTCAAGGTCAAACCAAGGAAAGTCTAAAAAATCATCGCAGTCTAGAGACATCTAAGGAGACATGATATGTAAATATAGGGACATTCATAACAATGTATTAATAGTGGTTCATTAATTGTGATATATTAATGTAGATGTTAATAAGCCCAGTGTGGTGGATGTGGGATCTTTGTACTGTACAACTTTTCTCTAAAGTCAATATTAAAATTTAAGCTTCTTAAGAGGAAGCTACCAGTGCCTGCTAGCTGATCTCTAAGGGCCTTGCTTGATCTGATACTCCCGGACCTGTCTGTGCGGTTGGCCTGCGTTTGTGGGAGGGAGGTGGAGGAGGAGTCCCAGACAGGCAGATTTCCAGCGGTTCTGAGCTGAAATTCAGGGGTAAGAGCATGCTCTGCACCCCAAGATGTTACAGTGGAATATGATTTCAACTTGATCTTCAGGTCCTGCTCTTGGTATCTGACCAGACAGAAGACAACCTTCAAGAACTGAGTCTGAGCATGTGGCACACACACACTCTCATCTCTTTCTTCATCCTCCCACTCCTCCCCTGTCATGCCGCTGAGCATGAGCCAGGACCTCAAAATCACATCTTCCCACGACTGAACTTAGGGTCTCATCCCCAGCTCCTCACCTCATGCCTGATCTTTTCCCATGTCCTAGCCATGTGTCACCCTTCGCCGGTCATCCATGCTGTGACCAGTTATGTCACATTAGATGCCCTCCGCTTTCTCACCTGTCAGGCTTAGTGAGTCGGAACAGCTGGAGGGCTCCTGTGCCTGGTGCGGCTGGCATCCTGAGCTCTCCGTCCTCACTGTGGTTGTCTTTGCTCAGCCCCTCCCCACTGGACTCAGCTGGTACCCACCCACCAATCCTTCTAATCCAGAATTTTAAAAAATTATGCTGAAATATTCCAGGCAAACCAAAAGAAACAGACAAGGCATTGAGCCTACAAGCATAAGAAACAAAACCTTATTGATGAGATGAAAGTACTCCGTGTCCTGCTTCTGACTCGTTCCCTGCCCTCCAGCCTCTTCCTTCCCATCCTCGCTTTATTTTTCATTTTATTTTTTCATTCTTAATGTGACCTACCCTGAGCATTCAATTTAATGTTAGAGACCAGAACTCAAATCTTCTAGTACCCCTAATGTCTTTTAGTTCTGCTCTTTAAAAAAATATTTTATCACTTTTATCAGATGAAGAGAAATCTCTTCTTTTTCTACTCTTTTATTGAATGCTATCTTACTGTCAACTGGATGCATATGTAGTTTTTTCCCTCTAATCTGTTAATGTGGTGTTTTATAGAACAAGATATTCTTGCATTCCTGGGCTAATGTTGCAGGGTTTTAATCAGGAGATTAACATGATCTGATTTACATTCTGTTAAGTTCATGCTGGCCACTGTGCGGAGAATGTATTGTAAGGAGCAAGGGTGAAAAGAGGGAGATTAGCTGGAGGGCTGTGACAGTTCTCCCAGGGACAGGGGACAGAAAAGTAGAAACAGAGATAAGTGGGAGGATTAGAAGCGTATTTTGGAGATTAAAACTGACAGAACTCATTGATGGATTAAAGGAAAGGAAAAGGATTGAGATGACTACTAGATTTTTGGTTTGAGCAGCTAGGTGGTCCCATTTTATTTAATAGAGAACATAGAATCAAGACAAGGAGGACAGAAATCAAGGTTATGTTTTAAATGTGTCAGGAATCAGATGCCAGTTAGACATCCAAGTACAGTTCCTGAGGAGACAGGTATTTGAGTAAAAAGCTGAAGGACAAGTCTGAGATGATGATCTAGGTTAGGGAATTAAACCCACGGCCATAAATGTGAATAGCAAGGGACTGGGTAAGATGGAAATATCAGGGCACAGGGCTAAGCTCAGGGTTTTCTAGCACTGGGGGTAGGGAGGTAGCAAGCAGACGCCCAGCAAGAGACTGGACATAAGGAAGGCTGTAGGGTAGGGAAAGAAGTCCAGAGGGGGGAACGGGCCAATGCAGGAATATCCGGTGCTATGATGAACCAGTGGTATGTATGCCTAATGGTGTGAATGGCCAATGGCATGAATGGGCAATGATGTGAACGGCCCAGCACGAAGGACCAATGGTGTGAATGGTCAATGGAGTGATTGGCCAAAGGTGTGAATGGTCAATGGTGCAGATGCCATTGCATCCTCCTAACAGGAGATGAGGGCAGAGATGTGTCTCGTAGTTACTAATGAACACTTTCTATTTTGTTATCTTTTGTGCTCACTTATGTGATGGAAAAACCAAGAACCACTTGCACATAGGTCTAAGTAAATCGAACATGCCTTCAGCCCCCTGTATGAACTCCTGGAGGAAAGCTGATGTTTCTAAACGTTTCCTCCTTGAAAGAGCATCACTGGATTTGCCTCAGGTCACTGTGTCTCAGTGCTTTTGTGGCTATGACACGTCACACTTGGTTTGATTTTGCCATCTCCGAAGCTTGACTTATGGAGCTATAAATACTACAGTTTCCACACACACTGGACTTACAGTACATGTAATGTACCCTAAAGGGCTTTGGGGTTCACAGAGAGGAAGCACTATTCACCCCTGGCCTGAAGGCCCATTAAAAAAAAAAAGAAACTTAGTCTGAATTACCTTCACTCAGACAGCTTCACCTCACATCCTTTGAGATAACATTGACACATGACATAGGGAGTCCTTGCTGTGGGATGTCAAAAACAATTGCTGGCTCCGGTTGAAGGTATGCATGCAGGTTACCAGGATCTGGGAGCCAGCTGTGCCTTGACTGGGTGGCATTCAAGCCTCAGGTTTCTGCCTTAGGACTTATGTTTGGCAGAGAAAGTGGTCAGGCCCTCCTCTCAGCCACACTCGTCTAGTTGTTCTAATTTCAACAAGCCTTCCCTTTCTTAAATAACCAAGATGATTCCCAACAAAGGTAATTTTCTGCTTCTCTGCTTCAATTCAATTTATCTTTTTAAAAGCAATTAGTACCCCTTTAGAGTTTCGTTGTCCCGGACTAATTGTGCCTTAGTTCAGGAGTTAAGGCTTCTCTCTGTCCATTTAAGCAACTATAATAGTATCTAGTTGAAGTTCAGGCCAGACCCTCCCTCCAAAATGCACATTTTCAATAATATAGTCTCCTTAGCTTTGTAAGTATTTAGATTTCTACCAGTTGTGGAAGAAAGGGGATCCATTTTTACTTTAAGACATTTCTGAGAAGTGTGTATTTCCAATTAAGTGAGCATCAGAGGAATTAAAACTTGTAGGGCTAGAAGATTTAAATATGCATTAAGAAAAATTCCACTACTCACTTGAAACTAGTTGGTAGGCCCATACGTATGGAAACACCACAGAGCTTGTATTTTTCCTTTGTAAATCAATACTACTTATTTACTGAAGTCTGGTAAGGCAATTTGAACTTACCAACATACTGACCTGATTAGACAGATCTTTGTACATGATACACACTTACGGAGAAGATCTAGGTCTTTTGTTTTTGTTTGTTTGTTTTGTTTTGGATAAAAAGCTAGCCCTAGGATATTCATTTCTAGGAGAGAAACCAGTTGAGAGAGAGTAATAGAATTTTAGGACTCAATTCATGCTAGAATAGAGTTACCTGTGATTTTACTGGCCGAAAGATTCACTAATGGCAGAGGCACTATTTGAGCAGCAATAATTTTATTCCCAGCCCTTTGGACTTTCCACTAGAGTGACGGTTCTTGACTGTGCAATTGAAATTAACTGGGCACTTAAAGCAAACAAAAACAAAAGCAAAATTCTCCCCCAGGGATAAAGTTTTAATTGGTTTGGGGAAATGCCTGGGCACTGGGGTGTTGAAATATTCCTTTACCCCACGCCGGGTACTAGAGGAGGGAAAAAGGCAAATGAATTGCAAGGCACATGCCACATAATTTAGAAGATACTCTAATCCATTTGACCTCACCTACCACGGGCACAAATTCTTGAGTTGAAGGAGAGTTATTGAAATTCAACCCCCAGACTTCCTTTCTGATTTACAACATATAGCATTCTTTTCCTCTTCAGTGGAGAAGGTCTGGAACTGATTTCTGCTTGGCTCCGGGACTAGTGGATTCCTTTGGTAAACAGAATGGCCTTGCAGAGATGTAGAGGTTGCAGGAGCATCTCATCTCCCAGGAACCAATTAGAATTCCTGAATGGCAAAGGTCCCGTTAAAAAGAAAAAACATTGCAAAGCACTCCAAAGAGACACGCTCTCAGAATTACTCTGGAACTTTCCACTGAATTAGTAAGGGTGGGAGGTCCTAGGACAGTTTGGCAGAAAGCTAGGCAGCAGTTTAACACTGAGAAATGAGGAGGGGAGATGGAGTAACCACCCAAAACCCGAGACCGCGACGCAACCTGAGGCAGGCAGACACACAAACACTCATGATGTATTGATTTTGGCCACGACTCCCATTTTAATGTCGGAAGCCAGCCAACTGCAAAAATCATTGGCAACCCAGTTCTGAAGTTGAAACAAGAGTTCATGGACCCAGTAGGCCTCTTACTCAATTCTGGGGCCTTGTAACTGTTTCGGGGGCCTAGCACCTGGCTGAAAGGGTGACAGCCGTGAAACATAAGCCCCAGCTTGCTAACTCTTCTCAACCGCCCAAGTAAACCATTCACCTGATGGAGTTCAAAGTTTCCTTGTTCAGCTGGCTGGTGAGAAATAAAACAGAATTCCCTCGACCTGCCCAACTGGTTCTGAGATTTGAAACAGGTCCAGCACCTTTATATAATATATAACCTGGGACACCAATCCTGGTCCATTTGACTTTGTTCATGACAACGTCCTGAATCCAACACACTCTGTCTCTCTCTCTCTCTCTCTCTCTCTCTCTCTCTCTCTCTCTCTCTCTCTCTCCATGCATAGATTTATTTGCCTTTAACAATCCTAAGGTTTTAGAATCATACCCTTATCTTCAGGATCTATGTAAGAAAACAAATCATTTTAAGAAAAGCATTTTGTAGTAAAAAATATAAATAGGAAGAGTACCTAAGTGAATGACAGTCGTGGAAGCAGCCAATTAACTGGTAAGTCCCTGTTGCCCGCAAGCTGAACCAGGAATGGTTGCGGGAGGAGGGAAGGCAGCTGCAGCACAATTAAAGTCAGTAGCTCAGACACCTCGGGAGGATTTGCACTTCTGGTTTACCTAAACAGATCTGCGTTCACAGAGGCCTTGGGGGACTGCTGAGCAGATGCGGAGGCTCGGATACTCCTTCTTTATTACTGCTGGCCACTGAGCTAAAATACGCATGAAGTAAACCAAGAGACGGGAGGGTCACAGGCCTCACAAACACACTTTTCTTGGCATCTGGGTAGAAGAGGAAGGGTGGCTGCGGGATTTTGCAACACACCAGATGAAGAAATTGTACGTGCACACGGCCGACAGCTGAAGGAAGGCTTCTGAAATTGGCCCTCATTTAGCAAGTCTTTGAGACTCCAGCGGATCCTTCAATTAATAAATGTGGAGAACCCCAGATACATTGCTAGGAAAAGGGCGTTAGCAGAAAGATGATACTACGCAACCTATGAGACTGGATGGCCTGGCCAGGCATCTCCCTATCATAATCTTTCCCATACTTCTTCCTTATGGAAAGAATTTCCCAACTTCAATTCTTGACAAAACGATCATGAATACCTACTGTGGTCTTGTTTCTTCCCCACAGCAGCTGTCTCCTTGGTCGCGTTAGATAGGGTGCTTGACTTAAAGGACCCCACAACGTAGAATCAGAATCTCTTTGGTGTCCCCAAGTCTGTGCCAACCTGTGGGAAAGTTCCGTTAAGATTCACTTGGGCTCAAATGTTGTTTTACTGTTTATCATGAGTGTGTTTAAATTTAACCATTAGAGAAGTGAAGTGAACCTTACAGTTCCCCGCTTCCCGCTTCGGTAACAACATTCAGTTATTCTGTGTCAGTTCTACCCTTCAGCACTGCTTTTTGGAGGAGTGAAATTGGAGTATTTTAAAAGTGAGTCCGGGACATCTTTTCCTTTTACCTGCCAACTCTTCCCTGTGTTCCTTGATAGCTAAGGACTTTTTAACTTTTAAAAATATAACCAGATTATTAATATTATAAAATTCCAAGTCCACATTAAATTTTTCATGGTAGTCTCAAAAATGTCTTTTTTTTCTTTCAAATCGGAATCTCTCTCTAAAAAAAAAAATCCCACATGCTGTGGTTGGTATGTCTTGTTTCATTACAACAGTTTATTTCCATTTTTTTTTGGGGGGGGCGCTTTTCTTTGCTGAGGAAGTTGTGTCATGCTTCCTATAGAATTCCCCACACTGAATTTGACTCATTTTGTGTTATTTTTACCATATTTTCTTATCTCTCTTATTTTCCCAAAGCTGATGGCTTGATGCTTGATTAGATTCAATGTTCTGTTGGCAAGAGTGTTTTACAGGTGGAGGAACATTATACCCAGCTGTTCTACTTTAGTTAAAATTCACCACCGGGTTCAAATGTTGTCAGCCTGATCCATCTATTAGAAAGTTCTTCATCAACATTTTATTTAAGGATTTCAGCAGCCGGTGTAATTATCACCTGGTTCCATTCCAGGTGATTTTTTAGTTCTATCTTTCCTCCTGCATTTCACTAGCTATGATTCTGTTATGGAGGAGAAATTTCCTTAATAAACTATTTGGTTACCAAGAAGTGTAGTCTAATCAGGAAAGGCAAAATGAAAACTTCATTATTTCCTTTTATTTTAAATTTTTACATTTATCAATATAGTCGATGCTTTAAAATTCCCCACAAGATGGTCAATGAAGTTTTGTTTCTTGTGGAGGAAGTACATTATGGGCTCATAGACTTTAACATATTTGATGTGGTTTAATCTTGTAAGAGAGTAAATGTAATGTTAATAGATCAACTGTAATATTATTCCTCTTTATGTTCAGGATGTCCTGTCCTTCGCCAATGGGAGCCACTATGTTTTCTGTCTTGGCACAACATCGTAATCTTATTAAGTTCCTTGATTTCAGGTATAATGTGATGTTCCAGGGTTATCTATCCCACATCTATCAAGATTGTCATTTCTCCAAGGAGCTATCAGGCTTTTTTTTTTTTTTTAAAGGAAAATGGTGCAATGTGAGCTATGGAGGTACCCCCTTAATAATATTCAACATTATTAGCAGCAAAACCAGGAAATCAACACCACTTGGAAATCATCAGTTGTAAGTTTATATTCTCATTTCTGACTCAATAAAGATGATAAGTTTCCTGCACTTGGGTGTTATATGTGTTTCTCTTTTCTCTTATGCTGAAAGCTCAGCTCTTAATGAAACATATGCATATGTTTGTTCTTCCCGCCTCAAAAAAACTGGAATGAAATATCCTTGCAAGGACCAGCATTGTTAATGACAACGGAAGTTTTCTGTGTGTGTTTATCCTCAGGGTACTCTAAAACAATTCTTCCTTTCATGTTTACAGAACCAACTTGATAAATAGCTAATTTTGTTTTAGATTCCTAAATAAAATGCTTTGTTTCTATAGCAGTTTTAGATGTACAAGAAATGATAAGAATAGTACAGAATTACCATATTTTACACCCAGTTTTCCCGTCATTAACATCTTATCAACGCAGTGCTTTTTTTCTTAACAACTAACGATCCCATGTTGGTAACGTTACTAAAATTCACCCTTGATTCAGATTTCCTCAGTTTTTATCCAATGTTCCTTTTCTGTCCCGGGATTCTACTCAGAATACCGCATTATGTGTGGACCTCATGTCCTTCCTAGCCTTTTCTTGGTTGTGATGGTTTCTCTGACTCCTTGTTATTGAAGACCTTGTTGGTTTTGAAAGTACTGGTCAGGTGCTTTGTAGACGTCACTCAAGTGGGATTCTTGTGATGTTTTTCTCAAGATAAGTCTGGACTCATGCGTATGGAGTAAGATTGCGAAGGGTCGCTTCCATCACTTCCTGCCAAGGGGACGTACTATCAACATGACTCAGCACTCCGGACGGTGACACTGATCACCTCGCTGAGGTAGTGTTACTCAGTTTCTCCACCGTGAAGTTTCTCTTCTCTCCCCTTTGCATACTGCACTCCTTGGAAGGAAGTCATTGCACTGCCCACACTTGCAGGAGTAGAAAATTCCACCTTATCTTCTTTGAGGTGGATAACCACATGATTATTTGGAATTCTTCTAAATGGTAAATTTGTATCTCCTCATTACTTTAATAAAATTTTCTTTATGTCAAAATGGACCTACAAATACTTGTTTTATACTTGTTGCTACAATGCAAATTTTATTTATTTTGTTCGAGTGGGATTGGTTTTGGCCATTGGGAACTATTTTATTTTTTTCTGGGTTCTTTTGCTGCACCCCCATAATTTTAAAAAATAGTGTTCCTTACTTTCTGCCACCACAAGGTCTTCCTGGATTATCTTGTGTAATAGATCCAGTGTTTCCTAAGGAGCCTGGATCTTTTTGTTGGAGGGTGGTATTAGAAACCATGTTCTGGGTGCTACGTGTCCTCAGGGTACTATAAAAAAACTGTTACTACTGGGTATTATTTCTTCTAGGCCTTCTCATCTGACAGGCCAAGGGAAGAGATGCGTGTACACTAACCTGTGTATATGGACATATGTATAAATATTTCTATATGTACCACGTGAGTTCATACTATTGTCTCTAACTTCAGTCTGTCATCACATGGATCATGCTGGCCTTATGTCTTTGCTTTTCTGTGACCTCTCCCACCAGCAGAGAGAAATACGGCTTCATCCCATTTACTTAATTGTTCCATTCTAATGTATATATGCTTCTGTTTGTATTCCTTTGGCTTAATTTTGTCTTTTAATTATGCAGAATAGTTGATTCCAAAGTCAAACCTATAATGCAAGTTTTATTCAGGCATATCTCCCTACCAGGTCCTACCGTACTGATTTCTTCCTATCATAGATAATGATATTTTGTTATATTTCAGTTCATTCTTCCTTGTTTCCTTTTTAAAATGTAAGCAAATACATAACTAATCATATTCTCTCCTGTACTGCACAAATGGTAGCACACCACAGCATTTCTCTTCCCTTTGCTATGTTTACTTAACAGTAGGGCCTGGCGAGGATTCAAAACAGTCTGGAGTGACCCTTCCTCCTTTCTGCAAGGGAGTCCTTTATATGGAAGTCCTGTAGTTATTTAACCAGGCCTCTACTGATTGACGTTGTGTTTTTTCTTTTCCCCAGACTTTTGCTTTTATAGACAGTATTACAAAGAAGAGCTTTGAACATACAGCCTTTTGGATTTTTGCCAGTGTGCCTTCAGGATAACTTCCCAAATGTGAGATTACTGGGTTGAGAAGAATGTCCGTGTAATATTGCTAGGTGCTGCCAAGCCCCCTTCTGTAAGGGAGGAGTCACTTTGCCTTCCCATCGTCAGTGTATGAGGCTCGTTTCTTTTTCCTTACAAGTCTGTGCTCAAAATATGCTGCTATACTTTTGGATTTTTGCCTATTTAACAGAAGACAAGTAGTAATGCAAAGCAACTTGGCGTATCTCCTAGAAAGAGGTCCAGTATCTTTTTCTCCACTCCAGCATCATTTACTTGGTTTTTATTTGGTCAACTGTCTGCTTAGACATTCTGTGTTAACGTCTGAGAGCCATTTCTCTATGGTGAATACACGAAGAAATGGAACACAGGCCCTTACCCATGAAGGAACCTACCATGGTTTATCCAAACAAATTTCCCAAAATAATAATAGAGAAATAAACAGCACAAGTTCAAGTGTGCAGTCCTTAACACGGCTTGAATGTTTTGGGAGTTCAGAGATGACTATAAAGTTAGAGAAAGTTCCTCAGAGAGGAGAAATTTGAATTGAGCCTTGGAAGATGTTTGAGGTGACCTAAATGAAAGGAGGAGGGCAGGGGACTTGCCAAAAGTAGTATAAGAACAAGAATGCAGGCTTGTGCAGAGAGAAGGGTCCACCGCTGTTTGGACTGTGGGCTCTGCAGCCCCCCTTTCTGGGCTTCATTCTCTGCCTCATTTATTAGCTGATTTAGATTCTTCATCTGTAAAATTGGAACAATAATGATAACTACATCAAAAGGTTATTATGAGAATGAAATCACCCAATCGTCCCTGAGGTTCTTCAGGGTGCTGGTTTCAGGACTAGCATCCCCCAGGATGTCAAATCTGCTCATGTTTATGTGTATTCTGTGAAATGGCATAATATTTACATATAATCTGTGCACATCTTCCTCAATCTTTAAATCATCTTTAGATTACTTATAATATCTAACATAGTGTAAAACACTATGCAAATAGTTGTTTTACTGTATTGTTTAGTGAATAATGACAAGGGGAGAAGTCTGTACATGTTCAGTACATACAGACTTTTTTTTAACATTTCCAATTCACAGTTGGTTGAATCCACGGATGAGGAACTCATGAATACAGAAGGCTGATCGCACAATGCTTAGCATAGTAAGTGTTTGTTGAATATTAGCTTTATTACAAAGCCCAGGGGACCACCAGATGGAAGTCAAACATTCTATTTGGGATATGGGTGTGTCAGTTGAAAACTACAGATGAGCTACAGATGAGAACACCAAGCTCCTTGCTTAGAAGTTGGACTCAACCTGTGACATGAGAGAGAGAAAGAGAGAGGGGGGGGGGCACAGAAGGGGTAGTTCTTAAAGCAGGAGCAACATACTTCTTTCTTATGAGGATGACCAGATGTTGAACAGGAGGGACTCTTGAAATGTAATCAGAGACTTTGGACTTCTACTGTCTCATGAAAATGAGGCAAATTCCTCCTGTAGAAGACTGATATGACAACCAAAATTTCCAATTTTTCCAGCAGGGCCTCTCAGGCAGTGAGGAGGTGGCTTATTACAGTCATCTCTCTTATCCTGCTAACTGGGACTTCCAGCCTCTCTATGGCTGAAAGGGGCCAGGTGACAGCTAAAGGAAGTGCTTGCGTAACTGCTGCTCTTCAGTAGGTGAGGGCTTTCTATTTAGGAACCTATTTTAAAGCCAGGTCACTCATGGGCTCTTTCCTGGGTTCTTGGGAGGCTCCAATGGGAGTGTCCCACAGCATTTCCTGTGTGACAGATGAAGCCGTTTCCTCCTGGTGACACTCTCCTCAGCTCCAGGCTTCCACATCCCTCTCAGTAAAGACCTCCAGGTGATTCTTACAGGCAGAGCTCAATCCAACTCCACGTCAGTCTCATCCCTACCCAACATATTTTAGTTCCCTGAGAAATTGCCTCGCATTCTTGGTTCCCACCAACTGTGTGTAAGCTGCCCGGTACAGCCCCTGCTTCGTCACCCCAGGCATTTCAACAACTAGCCACCCCGTTACCACCTCTTGTATTTTCCAGGTGGGAGTCAGACACCAATCTATTTTAGTCTTCTTTCTGCTGCTAAAACAAGATACCTGAGCATGGGTACTCTATAGAGAGAAGAGATTAATTTAGCTAACAATTTTGGAGGTTGGAAGTCCAACATCAGGTGGCCCCACATGTTAAGCCTCTGTTGAGGGCCTTATGTTGGAAACAGTACAGAAGCAATAGCGTGATGGGATAAGAAGGCAGAGAGGTTCAGGGACTACTGTTCTTATAACGACCTTCTCTGATGGGAACTACATGGGGTCCTGTGAGAACTATATTAATCCCTCTCAAGGATAGCACTCCAAAACCCCTAAGCAACTTCCACTAGCCCCACCCCTTGAAGATGTCCCCACTTCCCAACACTACCACACTGGAGACCAAGCTTCCAGCACATCCACCTTTTGGGAACACGCTCAGGCCGTATGTGTACACTATCGGCC
Organism: Ctenodactylus gundi; assembly: GCA_004027205.1. Lineage (NCBI taxonomy): Eukaryota > Metazoa > Chordata > Mammalia > Rodentia > Ctenodactylidae > Ctenodactylus > Ctenodactylus gundi. The sequence goes on along the minus strand of PVKB01000081.1, from coordinate 1,208,993 downwards.
CTGGCCTTCTGGTGACATACATTAAGCTCTTCAGCTGATTGCCAGAAACTCTTTCCTTGTGGACTGAAGGTGCAAATGGAAGCAGTTCTCTCCCACCCCTGGAGTAACTGTGTTCACAGCCAGGTCACACATTGTTCTTGCAGAAATCTCTCAATTACACAAATCTCTTCAATTCTAACTCTCTTATACTGTATGTCTATGCTCTTTCTGAAAGTTTAAGAATTTGGTTGATTGACTTTAAAATTTTTGCATGGTGTATTTTAAAGTGTAACATCCATTGTCTTCTTACCTTAGCAAAACTGAGACAGAAGAGTGTAATTTTAGTGTCTCGTTGGGCTCACATCCCCAGCACACAGCCCTCAGTGATTAATGACTGGAGTATTAGGGAGACAGACCTAGGTATGTATAGTAACAGATTGGTGTGAAGGGAAAGGAAAACCTGCCCGAATTTTCCAGGATCCAAAAATAAGAAAAATATTGAGCAAATTAATCAGAAATGAGGAAAGTCAGAAGAACAAAGCCATTCTCCTTGACATAAGTAAAGAAAAAGACTGTCATGTAAGAAAAAGGGTCTAACTCTGTAGTCCAGGCTGGACCTAAATTCACTATGTAGCCCATGCTGGCCTCAAACTCACAGGAGACTGCCTCAGTACTGTGCTTAGAGGCACGCGCCACTATGCCTAGCTTATATGTGGTATTAAGAGAAACAAGCTCAGGGCAAGCACTTCAACCACTGAGCTATGCCTCTAGCCCGGTATAATGTATTTTGTTAAAAAGGAAATATAATCAGTAGGTAAATATGCAGACAAACAGATTCGGATTTAATGCAAACTTTTCTTGTTTTTTCTTTTTGGTTGTGGAGGTCAAGTATATTTCCAGCCCATTTTTATTTTTGATTTTGAGGCAGGGTCTCCCTAGGTTTCTAAGTTACCCAGGGTGGGCTCGAACTTGTGACCCTTCTGCCTCAGCCTTCCAGAGCGCTGGAATTGCAGACCTGCAACACTAGTCTTGGCACAGCATTTTCTAATATCAGCAAGAGGGTGGCGTGTTCTTGTAATAAAGGCCCTGTTACTAAGAGTGTGCAAGCAGAGACTCAGACTTCCCCACCTTGGGAAATGGCATCACTTGCATTCATTGATTAATCCAAAATCCACGTCGTTCTTAATTCCTCCCTTTCTAGGATTCCACCTACAAATCCTATTGTTTCTACCTCCGAAGCCTTTTGACACACATCTGTCCACTTGTCTCCGTCTACACTGCCATCGCCCCTTCCAGGCTGCCACTCTCTCTGAGCTAGACTACGCTTCTTGCATCTTCTCTGGAGTTCCACAGTCCATTCCTCGCTCAGAAAGTAACTAGGGTGATTTTTATAAAAACGCAAAATAAACCCTGCCACTTCCTCATTTAAAACCTCCCAATGGCTTCTCCTTGAACTTGAAAGAAAGGCCCAACTCCTCAGCCCAGCCTAAGAAGTCCCCTATGATCTGCCCGCCGCTGCCTCCTCTCTAGACTCATCTTTTACGGGTCTCCTCTTAGCCCGCTGTACTCATGCCACATCAGCCAGTTCTTGGCTTACCAAACAAAGCCAGGTTCATTCTCATCTAAGGACCCTTCCCCAGGACGCCCTGACCTCGATTATCCCTGGAGCTCAGCGCAATTGTGTACTTCTGTCCATCTGGGTCCAAACTGAAATGTCGCTTTCTCAGAGAGAACCTCTGTAACCACTCACACGATAAAGAATTCCAGTCTACCTTCACCGTCACCCTCTACTGCGTTACCACACATCGTGCCTACCCGTTATTATGGGCGACGATTTCATTTCTGTACCTGTTGTCATCTGTCTGTCTGAACATAATATGTACTGCACGAGGGCAGGGATTTTATCTTCTTTGTCCCAACTTCTGTCCCTAGCACACATAAGTATGCATGAAGTAAGTGTGCTGAGTAAGTGAGTGAGGGAGTAATTTTGGTCAAAGATACTAGCAAGAACATTTGAGTCACGGGGAGAATGTGAGGCTAGACCTTGGAAGTGACTTCAAGGTTTGGTCTTGGGTGTAGGGATTCACATCATAGGAATGCGGAAGGGAGATGCTATCAAAGATGCACACAGAGCCCAAAAGTGATGAACATGACTATGGGGACTGAGGGCAGTGGGCAGTCAAAAGGACTTCTCCAGGTGGACACACGGTAGGCTCAAGAATGATGACCAGCTGAAGTTTGGAAGCTGACAAGCAATTTTCATAGGAAAAATTTTGAGCTTCTTTTTTGGACGTGAAGATTTTAGCTGGAAATGTGACGACAGAGTTTGGGGAGAGGAGTTTGGACTAAAGGTGTAACGTGGGAATCATGAACCAGGAGCTGATCTTTAAGCTGAGAGACTATGTTCATTCGAGGATTTGATGACAAGAAAAGTGGAGAGCTTCCTGAGGCCTGTGCTGAGCCTGTGGATTGCAGCACAAATGACAAGGGACGGAGACCAGGAGAGAGCTCCGCAGGGAAGTGTGGTGGTCAGAGAGACAGGAAAGGAGTCTTGGGAGCCAGTGGCCAGCAGACTCGGAGCCAGAGTTTGAAACAAGAGTGGGGGGAGAGTAAGAAAGTAGGCACCCTTGTGTACACATGCACACACACAATAAAGATAGAATAGAAATCATGGTGATCTTTAAGGGAAATTTCACTAATATAACAAAAATCATATGTCAAGCAATGGGACAGGGAGTGAGAATCTGGGTGAGCAGATGGAAAAAGTGCCAATCATTTAAAGATACTTGTGAGAGAAGAAGGGACATTGGCGAATAGCTGGAACAGCCACATCCCAGGGTGTGTGGGGATGCGTAAGCTATGTGAGTGTTACAGTTCGGTGGCAAAACACTTGCCTAGCATGTGTAAGGGACTGGGCTCTTCTCCAGCACCACACACACACACACACACACACACACACACGCACACACACACGTGCACACACACACGCAGTGTGTTCATTGAAGGAGAATGACGTTCAGTGTGGAACAACCTGTAGCAACAAAGGATGGGGTCCACGCACACCCTAAGTGAAGAGGTTACTGTCAGAGCAGCGCTCCCACCAGCGCTGGCTGTCTAAGCTGCCAGAACCTTGCTTTGGTTCCAAGGTGACTTTCTGCTGTTCTTCTCAAAGGATGTTCCCAGCCTTCTCTTCTGCCCTCTGGCAGCCGCACCCACCCGGAGCACAGGATTTAGCTTCAAAGCACAGGGAGGAAGATGAGGGCCTTCCCGAGCTCCCTCCCCCAGTCCCCTGTCCCCGTGGGTCACAGGCGGGGGTGCCACCCGTCCACTCAGCCTTGTCTCACTTCTGCGTCTTTTCTTGTCAGGGCATCAGCGTTCATGCCTGTCCCCGCCTTTGTTTGGGGCCATCCAACCCCTTGACAAGATGGAGTCGAAGCAAGTTAATGTAACATGTTGATGAGCTAAAAATGTGTCTTTCTGTGTCCAAAAAAACCAGCCTTTACAAGTATAAATCAGACAGTTCATTCCCCGCCCCCCCCAACCCCAACCCCCAGACTCTTTCTACATTTCCATCAAGATGAAGCTGGCTCCCTACTGTTAGCCTGTTGGCCTGGCCTCTGGGCACTCCAGTACCTCCCCACAATCCCAGGCACTGGCAGCATCCCAGCTGGCAACCTCCTCCTCCTTCTTCTACAAGCTCCTCCTCCCAAGGGTCTGGTGCTCCAGCCCGAGGGCCTAAGCTTGGACCTCTCCTCTGCTGAGAGGCCCACCCACAGCTTCCTCGCTGTGACTGCACAGGGATCCCTCCCTTGGGTAACTGACAGGGCCCTGCACAAACGAAAGCTTAGGGCTGCTCCCCTCATTCAAGGACAAAGCAAGCTCTTCCCTTTTTTTGGTGACCTCTCCAAATCTGTCATGGTTTTATTTGCCATGTAATACTAGGTTCCCTTGGGAACAGGGATTCCCGTGGGCTGGGCGCAGACCTTCACAGATGCTTCCCCCTGGGGAGCAGCCCCATGGGACGGTGCACCCAGCACATTCCACAGGCCTGACGGTGGGGAGCCGGCAACCAAGAAGCTAAGGAACTGGACCCACATGGTCTGGGGCTATAAGGTCCCAGCGCACACACTGTTGCCAGATTTCAGCTACAAATAACAAACTGGAGAAATCTTAGGATGGCCACTGCAGAGCACAGGGTGACAGTGGCAGCGTGTGCGATTGAACCGGGCACATACTCCTGAAGCTGGCTTTGCACAGGGGACTTTCTTGGCCACTGTCTCTTAATAGATCCCACTCCTCATCCCATCTTTCTCCTCTACCTGGCCACTTTATTTTCTCAAAGCCCTAATAACTACCTACCATTGCACGTGTTAATGATTTCTCCTACTAGAACACAGTCCCCATGAGGACAAGGACTTTGTCTGCCTCTCTTGGTATTGTCTGCCAGGCATGGGGTAGATACTCAGTAAGTCAGTAAGTATCCGTGGACTTCAGGCTGAGAAGTTCGTAGACTCAATTTACCCGTTTGACCTACTTTCAGCCTACTTCAGAACATCATTATGCTTTTTCATAAATCGCATCGTGGCATATTTTGCCACACTTGAGCTAAAAACTTAAAAATTTTTTCAGATCTAAAATATGTTGCATCTTTGCCAAGTCCTCATTTTCATCTTTCAAAAGAGAGATTAAAAACTAAAGCACTTATCCCACAGAGGAAATTAGAACAAGGAGGTCATCTCGCTTGTTGAGCGTCGACAGTGCCGTAAGAGACAAGCCAAGAAGAATAAGTCTCTTACTCTCATTCCACGGCATCGCTGTGCTCGGTTTTGCTCTCGCAGGGTAGCCAGGAGATCAAGGTCAAGTATAGGAAGGTTTACCCTGTTGGAAGGTATTTACAGTTCCACAGCATGTGCCATCTCCATCTTCCTTCCTCAGGGAAGTCTTCCTTAAGCGTTCAGAACAGACCCTTGTACTCATCTACACAATCTCCATAATTTAAATGGGTTGCTGGACTGTATGGATGTTTGTTCAATGACTGTCTCCCTTACCACACGGCTCGGTCTGAGATGGGGGGATTGTCTTACTCGTGAGTACCAGCCCTCTTCCGACCAAGGGCAGGCACTCAGTCAATATTTGACGTGTGGAGGGACATCCCCTAGTGCTTAGTGGTAGTATTTGACAGAAGCCTCACAGCCATTTGTTGAATTGTATTGAGAAAATATTTTTTTAATCTCACTAATTATGATTTGCTCAGAGTGAGTTGTTTTGCCTTGTTATCAAGATAGAAGACAGCTTGGATAATTAAGCTATTTCCCAAAGAATGGGCTTTCTTAACGGGAAGACCAGGCAACTAAGCCATCTGGGGGTAATAAATGAGCAACTCCTTGGAAATGTACAGAACTCAAGGGTCCCCACAGGTGAGGACATCTGTCCTTCTCACACATGGACCATCACAGACCCTCCTTTCTCTGTTTCCAGGCATTGACTTTTGCATACTGTATTCAAACCTGTTATCTCTGGCTGGACTTTGTCTCCCTTAAAGTCATTATGCTCCGGCTTTTGGAGCTATTTGATAGCAAATGTAATTATAGGCAGACTTCTGAGACAAAAACCTTATTCCCTTACGGTTTTCTTCTGTCAGAATAAGGACTCTGGAGGTACGGATTCAAATGAGGCTGAAGGCTGCAGATCACACTGTGCGGGAAGAGAAATCCTTCTCTTTCAGAGCAGTAGAGCTCCTTCTCTCTCCCCGGCAGAATCAATAGTGACAAATGGCGAAGACCGAAGCGAACACTCTGCTCCAGTGGCCAGGCACTGGGTAAGTCCTGGGAGAAGATTTACCTTTATTTGGTGATTGTTATTTCTGTAGGTCTTTTATGTTTTAATCTATCGATTCACTATTTAGCATTAATGGAACACAGCAACGATAAATAATGCATGTCAACAGCAATGATGCCGGAACAGAGTTTGATACTGTTTGGAAGGGACTGATGGCTTTTTTTAAAAAAATATGTATAGCAGGAGTTGTCTACCAGGCACGAAGTCTGAGAGTCCTGAGCTGTCAGGCCAATGCTGCAGAGACTGCTGCCACCACTTCTTACCTGTCCCACCTCCGTCATCCTCCCTAGTGTCGTATTAATCACAGTAGACTTTGCCAGGTGGCTTTGTGGAGAAATCACACTCTAAAATGAGATTTATGACCCTAATACTGATTGTAGAAACAATCATAGTGCCATTCTCACAGCTGAAAGAATAATTATAATCTCTTAACGGTATCAACTATTTAGCCAACACTCAAATGTACAGTATCACAAATGGCAAGTGTTTATAGCTGAATCAGGATCCCAGTAAGAAACACAATAGCAATGAATTGATATACTCCTTAAATTTATATTTATATTTTATTTTTAAGCTTCATTTTGAGGTAATTGTAGGTTCACTTGCAGTTGTGTTAAATAACTCAGACCCCTAAACCCTTCCCCACTTTTTCTCAATGTTAGTATCTCATACAACTGGAGGGCAATATCACAACCAGGAGACTGAATTGAATATAATCAGATTTCAAGAGCTATACACATACTCATTTGAATATGCGTGTATTTCACTCTGTGCATTCTTATCACATGTACAGATATGTGTGCTTACCTCTGTAGTCATAGCATAGAATAGCTCCCCTGCAGGGCTCCCCCACACGACCCTCATCGGCACACCCACTTCCTGCTTTCTTCTTCCCTGTCCCATTCCTGTTTCATCTCTCTCTCTCTCTCTCTCTCTCTCTCCCTCCCTCCCTCCCTCCCGCCCCCTTTCCCCCCCTTCTCAGTACTGGGGATTGAACCTGGGGCCTCACATGTGCTAGGCTAACACCCTACCAGTACTACACCCCTAGTAGCCCCTCCCCCATTGCTACAGTTGCATCATTTAAAAAATGTCATATAAATGGAGTCATACAGTAAAAAACCTTTTGAAGTCTTTTAATAGAAAACTCAGTTTAATTCATTGGAAGTCTGTCCACGTTACTGTGTGGATGACTTTCCTTTCCATCACTGAGTAGTATTCCATGGAATGCTCTTGTCAGAGCTTGGTTAAGCATTCTTTCACTGAAGGACACCTGAATTGTTTCTGTTTTGGGGAAATTATGAATAAAAGTTCTGTGAACATTCATGTATGAGTTTGCATATAAAGTAAGTTATTTCTCTGAGACAAATTCCCATGAATTCAGTCACTCTGTCATTCGATAACCATATGTATAAAAGAGACTGACACATTGCTTTCTGAATGGGTGTACCATTTTACATTCTTACCATTTTTTGAATGGATATAACATCTTAGATTCCTTCCAGGGGTGTATGAGTGAGTTAATTTCTCTGCATTTTCGCCAGTGTTTAGTGTAATTAGTTTTCACTTTGGCAAATTCAATAGATACAGAATAAGTTCTTATTGTGATTCTTTAAATTTTTTAGATATTAAAATAATAGCTCTTTTTGTTCTAATGTAAAACCTTATTATGAAAAACAAGACAAAGCTAGTATATTAGCACATATCCTTCAAATATTTTTCCTCACATATCTTATTTATTTATTTATTTATTTGAGATGGAGTCTTGCTCAATAGTCTGGTTGTCCCTGAATTCACTATGTAGCCCAGGCTGGCCCGAAACACATGGCAGTCCTATTGCCTCTCTCAGTGCCCTTGAGTGCTGAATTACAGGCATGCACCACTACATCTGCCTATTATCTATATTTCATAAAACTGGAAAAATATAAGAATCATAATTTTACATCCGAATGTTTCTCACAGGAGAAATATCTTCTTTATCCTATGACTTTTTTTCAAAACATATCTTTAGTGACTAGATGGGTTAATTTTTAAACAATTCTTTTAGTTTTTGGACATATATGTTATCTTTAATTTTTTGATACTATATTTTGGACATTTATGTTATTTTCAATGTTTTGATAATCTATCTTTCTGGTTATCATGCATCTATGTCAATTTCTACTATGCATCTATTTTTTGTAATTGATTGTAGACCTGGGATTGCTAGGAGAAAGAACAGAAATACTTTTAAAACTTTTGGTGCAGATACATATGCGTATCCAATGTCTTTTCCAGAGGACTCTGTACTCACCCTAGTTCCCACCTCACCAGACAAAGATGGTGAATATTATGATTTTATGTTTGACAAGCTAATAGAGAAAAACCCTCACTGCTTTACTTTGCATATTTAATAAGTGAAATTTAAATGTTCATAGGTTTTATTAACTACTCATATTACTTCAATCATCAATGTTTGCCCTTTGCCAGATTTCTATTAGTGTGTTCATGATCTGATTATTCATTTGAAGAAAAAAATAATTTCTAAAATAGAGTCTTACTCTGTAGTCCAGGCTGGTCCTGAGCTCACTGTGTGTTGCCCAGGCTGGCTCTGAGCTCACAGCAATCCTCCTGTCTTACAAAAAATATGTTTATATAAGACATTCAGGTTTGACTGGAAGATGGATGGGGGGAAGGTAAAGTGAAATTTATCTGTAGGTTTCTCCTTTAATGCCCCTACTCTTAGCCATCCACCCGCCCTTAACTCAGTCTGAAAACCCTAGAGAATACTGAATTTACAGACACAAAAAGTGGCAGACATCCACTTTCTCTGGTCATACCTACCTTTGTAAAATCTTCACGGTTCACCTAATCCACTTGCTTGTATTTGAAGTGTTATCTTTTATTTTATTTTTAAGTTGTTTTTTTTCTATGCTTTTCAGAAATCCAAGTAGCTGTACCTCCGAAGTCCTGGTGATGTGTTCAGGTGAGTACCCTGTATCAGCGGTCACGTGTCAACAGATGGTCTTGAGGTTGGGCAGAGAATAAAAGAGATACATACTTGCCTGGTGGATGATTCTGACCTGTTTCACATGAGCATCTCAGCATTTGTGCCAATGAAAGAATGAAAGGGGAACAATTCCATAGCCTCTAGGCCCTCCACCCCTCTGCTCTAACCATACTGGGAGTCTGGGAATCTCAGGATTTTTGGTTGAAATTTTTGGGAATACAATGTTCCCTCTCCAAAGTGCCCGAGAATGCCTCTTTGGCCTTCTTCACATTGAAAGAGAGGTCCTTAGTCATTCTGATAACAGACCCAGTCGAAGAAACACATACTTGGCAGTCCCAGACTCACCTTGCACAATGAGCAATGTTCTTAGAGCGCTGTCCTTAAGAATTTAAAATCAGGATATCAGTTGCAAGATAGTGGAATAGAAAGACAGCTGCATTGAAATCTGGGGCTTAAAAAACAATCTAAGGTCTTTTTTCTTTTTTTAATTTTGAATTTCCCTTGGAGCCAACCTTGGTAGAAAACATTCCCCTGAAATGCTGTTTTGTGGTGGGAATTGGATCTTGTGACTCTCCAGGGAAAACATGGATAGCAACTAGGACAGTCCCAACAGCTCTGGATTGCAAACACGAATTCTGCGCATCAAATATTTCGGAAGCTTTCGAGAAAGAAATCTTGGAAAAAAAGAATTGGAATGGAAAGAATTGTAAAAAGTGGAAGAACCACAACCTAGGCAATTCACACCTGTTACTTCAGTTTCTCCTCCCCATCCTGGGGTGGGGGGGGGGCGGGTCCCCATTTCACAGAGGAAGAAGCCAAGGTCCCAAGAGGAAAAGTAACCTGCTCAGCTGAGTTTCACCTGGAATCAGGTCTAAGCGGGTCTCGTCCCACTCCTCTCCACTGACTGTTTAACCACACACACACACACACACACACCCTTGGATCAGATGAGAGCTATTTTTACAGATGTGGCTGGGAAAGCCCTGAAGCCCTTTCTCTCCAGCTTCACTTTGAATTCACAGCCAAGTTATCCTGGGGCAGGGGAAAGGATGTTATATGCGTCAGTTTTTAAACTTTTTTCTTTAGATTTCCTGATCTTGACAGAGACAAGCTATTTCCTTTCTGTATTTCTCAACAACAATAATTTAAAAGAATACTAAAAAGATCAAGAAGCTAGTCTCATTATTTCCCTGCCAAATGTAGTGTCAGAGTGACGTCAGGGAAAGTTCTCTGTCAAGGCTCAGTCACCTTCATTTGCCCTGAGCTATTTTGGGGACAATATGATTTGTTACATCTTAATTTTAACCTATATTTCTTAAAAGAGCACTTTTAACTGTGGGTATTTATAATCTTCTTTGCATCTTCGAAGCCCTTTATAGTATTAACTAATTAAATCTCAGCAACACCCTTGATTGACTCCTTTTATAGATGGGGGCGGGGAAGCGCAAAAGTAATAAGAAACGCCCTTGGCCGTGATGGAATCAGCATTCCAAGGTGAGATTAGAGTTCGAAATTTCCTGTCTCCGCCTCTCATAAACCAACAGAGCCACGTCCTGCATCGCTGTCTGGGTGGAAGGACACAATTTGACCATTTCATTTCTTACATTCTTTTATTAGGAGAGCTTTCTCCAAAGTGCTTATCTTTGCTCTGCTGCTCGTTACTATTCATTCTGGATGCTATTATGCCAAAACTTTATTCACTTCTTAAATCAAAGGAAAAAGTGAACCAAATGCCTAATTCTTATGGTTCTGCTCAGCTCCTTGCATCTCCCCTTGGAGTCTATTCTTAGACATCCCGTCCGTTCAGGCATCCAAGGTAAGCCGCTTCATCTGGCAACGTTCCCCAGAGATTTCTCCTTTCCATATGCCCAGACAGAAAGCTAAGCAGTAATTCAGAGACAGAAAGGGGTCAGCAATCACCGTGTTCACTGCTACCAGGCAGAGATTCATTGCCGATTCCATCTTCAACACAATTTCCCAATCTTTTTAATGTTGGAGGAATCACTTGGAATATGATATTTATGGGAAGCTGTTCCAGCTGGGTGAGATTCTTGCGGATATCAGACTGTTATTAGCATCCTGTGCTCTGAATTAAAGAAGACCTATCTCAGAATACGACCTGGAGCCTTGGAAGTTTGTGGGAACAGGGTGGGGCCTTGGGGTGTCCAAGTTAAACCCTTGGCGGAGACTAAATTATATTTAAGGACACCCTTCTCGGAGAATTTATTATTCTTTGATGAGCTTGATAACTTTGCTATATTTCAGAGTAGAGTACTATTGTGATACATAAAGTCCTGAAATCAAAACCCAGTCCTAAAATTTGGTGGTACTCGGAAGGTGTGTAATTGAGAGCTTCTGTCCCCCAACCCAAATCAGACTCAGCAAGTTCGGTAGAAAAACATAAGAGATTTGTCATAGAAAACCCAGATTTGTGCTTTGGTTCTGCTACTGGTTCTATGACCAATTAACTTCACTGAGTTATGGTTTCTTCCCTCTAAAATGGGATAGTAGTCACGACACTTGCCTTACGTGAATTGCTGGGAAAACACAATGAAAATATTTTCTGTACTTAAGAGAATTTAATCAATTTTCCATGTTAATGGTAATGGCTAGTAGGTACTGATCCCTTACCATGGGCCGCCATAAACTGTGTGTGAAAAGTGCTTTTACAAATATTATCTCCTTCATCTCCCCCCAACCAGTAAGCATGAGACTTAGGCACCTCTTTCCTCTTATAGACGAGGAGGCTCAAGTCTAAAATCTCCATCTAATAACTGATGCAACCTCCCAAGCTTGTCTTTGACCTCCATTTGCCGCTGGGCATTTCCTTTCAAGTATGCTGTAATTCCGTCAAATATAACCAGTCTCAAAATTCTGCATTTCCTCTCAAACCACAATCTTTCCTTTAACCTTCCTGTTTGTCAAACTTGCTTTTCTCTCCGAGGTTTGGAGTCTCTAGGTCATTTACTCTTTCCTTTCTTGGGCTGAGGAGTCACCCTCACCATCCATCATCCTCAGGACAGCTCTCTCTCCCCTCTCCCACAAGCGTTATTGTGGTTATCAGTATGTTTCTGTGACACATGATAGCTACATTGAACTTGGGTGATTGGTGCACCACATACACATCGCATCAATTGCACACTCACTTCCCTTTTCCCGCCATCCTACTCCCTCCCACATCCCTTCTCCTTTTCCACAGCTTTATTTCCCTCCTTCCCACTGTCCCTCTTGTTTGGCTCTTTTACTTATTTATATTTGGGGTTTATCATCTTAGAGAAACCATGTAATATTTAACCTCTGGATCTGACTCACTTCACTAAGCATGATGATCTTAGAGATTTTTCCATTTCCCCACAAACGATTCAAATTTATTCTTCTTTATGGCAGAATAGTTATATATATATATATATATATATATATATATATATATATATATACACATACATACACACACACACACACACACACACACACACACACATAATATTTCTCTTCAGCAACCTGTAAGGTTTAGTTGTTATGAGTTGTGCTGCTATATACATGGGTATGCATGTATCTCTGTTACATGATGACTTCAACTCTTCTGGAAAGATATCTAGAAGATGTATAGCTTGGGCAAATACAGTATCTATTTTCAGGGTTTTTTTTTTTGTGGAATCTCCATCCTGATTTCTATAAAGGTTGTGCCAGATTACAGACCCACCAGCAATGTAGAAGGTGTCTTAGTTACTTTCTTGTTGTTGGCATCGAATAGCCAACATTCGTAACTTAAGGGAGAAAAGATCTATTTTAGCTCACAGTTTCAGTCTATTCGTGGGCAGCTGGTCATGGCAGTGGCAGCGGAGTTGGAGAGCTGTTTATGGCGTGGCAGGTAGGAAGCCATGTGAGGAAGGAGGCAGCGCTACAGCATGCCCTTCTGGGTCCTGTTCCTGTACCCCCCCCTTCCAGGTCAAACCTCGATGTTCTACCTCATGAAGGTTAAGCCCCTGTGATCTGCTCCCTTCCAGGCCACACCGTCATCTACCACTTGCCCTAACTCACCACCTGCCTGTAACCCACCGCCCCCGACCAGGCCCTACTTTTAACAGCACGGGGTTCCACAGCTGTTTCACAGCATCCAAATACTTGAGGCTTTGGGGGACACTCCAGATCCACCCCACAACAGAAGTGTTCTTTTTCTCCACATTCTTGCCAGTATCTATTGTTTTTTGAGTTCTCAATATTAGCTCTTCTTTCTAGGTAAGATGGAACCTCAGTGTGTTTTTGACTTGCATTTCTATAATGACTGAAGATACTGAACTTTTTCCAGATGTTTACTACCCATTTGTACTTGTACTTGAGCTGTCTATTCACTTCAATTTCCCCTTTTTTAACTGGGCCCAAGAGTACTCTCCACCCTTCCCTTCTGATTCTTTTGTCGTTGCCATGCCCGAGACCTCATCTCCTCCAGCATGGACTGTGCAACGGCGTCCTAACTTGTTTTTCTCCCTTTAACCCTTCTTGCTTGCCAACTTCTAATTAACTCTAGAATATCATTTTTTTATCAGTTGCTTCCTTGGTCAAAAACCTTCAGCATCCTATGGCAGAAAATCCATGACCTCGCCCTGACATTCTTGACATTCCACGGCGGATGCCACCCTGCCTTCCAGGCCTGTCTCCTTTTGGCCTTGAGCATATCCTGTGCTTTGTTTCCTGAGTTCTTCAGCACAGGAAAATTCTTTTTTCCTTTAAGTCCTTCTTTTTCTCCTTGACTTCTCTGCTGAATAACTGAATAATATTACCCCACGATTCAAATCAGTTTCTTCATTGTCTTCCTTGATCCCAAATAATATGTTCATCTCCCAAATCAATACGACTACACCACTCCTGGCCTCTGTTTATTATCACATATTGCTAGTTAATTATTCACAAATAATGTGTTGTCTCACTTTTCTGATGGAAGGGTGTAGATAAGAATCGGGCCCTGTGTTTCTTTTCCTTCTACACACAACTACCTTTTGCACTCAGCCGAGCACTCTGCTGCAAACAGGAAAGACTGAAATGAACAAGCTATATTAAGGAGTTCACAGGCTCACATAGGAAAACCATTGTGACTAAATATTACAAGGTAATAAAAGTAGACCCCAAGGTTTCTTTCTTTCTTTCTTTCTTTCTTTCTTTCTTTCTTTCTTTCTTTCTTTTTAGACATGGTCTCTGTAGCCCAAGCTAGTCCTGAACTCACTATATATCCCGTGCTGGCCTTGGACTCACGACAATCCTCCTGTCTGAGTACTGGGATTACAGACATGTGCCACCAAGCCCAACTTTATGTGGTGCTGGGGAATCTAACTCAGGGCCTCGCGCTTGCACGGCAAGCACTTTAACTGCTGTACCATTTCTCAAGGCTTCTAAAAGTACAGTGGAGAGCACTGACACAAACTGGGGAGAGAACAGACATCACAAGGTGTACCTCCAGCTGACTTCCGAAGGCGGGGGAGAAAATAGAAATCCTCTGGGCAGACTAGTTAAAGAAAGGCTTTTGAGGACCAGAAATCACCACATGTGAAGGCCCAGCATCAGAGATACCGTGAATGAGGCAAGAAGAGGAGAAAAGTGATACACGTGGGGAAGAACCAGGAGAAAGTGCTGAAAAATTATGCAGAATCCAGATGACATGGACCTAGTCATGCACAAAAGACACGGATTGATTCTACAAGATCGGTAGTGTGCCATGACGGGGGGCGGGGGGCATGTGGATTGTAATTTAGGAAGTGACACATTCAGATTTGTACATAAAATTACCGCTGCTGCTGCAGCTGCCATTCCTCTCACCTGGAAGGGGTGAGGAGGGAGATTAGTGGCTGACGTGGTGACTTAAAAGCGTTTGGAGAGCACTGATAAGCGAATGTTGAGTAGTAGGTAAACATTTCTAGTGCCTATCTCCAGGCCTGGCAGATAGTGGTGGGTGCTTAACAAGTGTTTGTGAAAGAACAAAATGGCCACACAGGGTAGGCATGCAAGTGATAGAACATGTAAGACCATGTCCTGACTTCTGTGATTAAAAAATACAACACATACTGGGCCTTCTGTTGTCAGATTGTATAAAAGTCACACCAAGAGGGCTCTCGGTTAGGCCGGTACCACTTCTGGTGGGCACAGATATCACCTAGGAGACAATAGGCAGGAGGAGCCTCTGAGCAGTTCTCTGACATCATTGATACATTGATACATGACTGTTCATATACACGGCCTGCGAGGCTTCTCTGAAAATAATGATTTCAAGGTCAATACATGCTGACTGACACATTTTACATGAGATGTGGATATTTAGTATGCTTGAGCTGTTCTTAAACCTTAGAAACATGAAAGTCATCCTGATAAACTATAACCTAACCCATTTGAATAATCCTTTTCTGTTCTCTTAAAATAATATTCTTGATTGGTTCCAGGAAACTAGGAGTAAAGTAAGAGGAAAGGATGGGAAGAAAGGGGAAAAAGTGGGTGATGTGGTTTGGATCTAGAGTGTCCCCCAAAACCTCATGTACCTATCGATACTGTGTACTGTTGGGGGTGGGGGCTGGCAGGTGCGTGGGGCTTGACATGGTTTCACCCATCCTCCCGGACTTGTCTTCATTCTGTCATGCTATGAGGAGCTCTGTCTCTCGCTCTGGCTCTGGCCCTGGACCCAGCCCCAGCCCTGCTATATGATTCTGCCATTTCCAGCTACCCACCTGTGAACAGACTGTGACCTTCTGAAACTGTGATTTAAAATACAACTTTTCTCCCTAAAGTTATGTGGGTGGGTATGAAATCATAGTGACAAGAAAGTAACCAAGACAGTGGGAGAGAGAAAAAACAACAAGCAAACAGAGAAGTCTTAAGGAGTGGCCTGATTCATCTGGCTGATTTCAGGCCTTTTCAGCTTCAGTCAGCAGATATAAGTGATGTCCTGGGACATGGAATTTTAAATATTAGTGGACATGTTTTGGTAGTACGGCACAAAGCCATTAATTTCTCTGGCACTTTCAGCACTTCATAGCTGTTAAGCATTCCCAGTATGTTCAAGTTAATAGAAAATTTGCAAGCCAAGTATATTTTATGCCTGCATAACTCTAGTTAAAAAACACAGTATTGGGAAATATTTATAAAAGGTATAGACGATGTTTACACAGGTCCAGCAAACGCCACTTAAAAGATGATAGTGCTCTTTTCTCAATCAAATTGCTTTTCTGCAACTGGACTCTGAGTACTACAGCAGTAGCATGCTCAAGTATACGTCTCTATCCATGATGCAAATGGCGTTCAACATGATTATGCACATTTACCTTCTGTGATGATGCAGAAATAAAAAATAGTCTATGCTTAAAGTACAGCAGCTACTCGGTAAATTTTATTGTATTGATTACAAGCCTGAGAGGTAGTTTATCTGAAGTACCTGTTTAGCTTCAAAACGTTACTAGGGCTCCTCCTCTCCTATTCTCCTAAAATCATAATTATAGGCTACAGCTAGATGCTATCTTGCAGCCAAATGTCTCCATTTTGTAGATGAAAACTCTGATAAGGATCGCACAGTTGGTTGATAGCAAGTGACAGAAAACCTAATACAAGTTGTCACACGCAAATGTGGAATTCATTGGTTTCTGTAAATGACGCATTCTGGGGGTAGGCATGGTTACAGATGTGGTGGGAATCAGAGCTCAAATACTGTTCCATGTTCTAAGGCTGTCTTCTATCACGTCTTTGGCTTCCATCCCAGAATCTAAGTGCACATAATGGAAAGTGGCAGCGCCCACCGTCTGCATCTGATAGAACGGAAGTGCTGTATAGTCTGGAAGTCTTGTGGCATTTCATTGGCCCTGAAGGGATCACATGGGAGCTGCCAGGGGTTCACTTCAGTACATGGGATGTGTAGAGAAGAGGGGCAACTGCCTCTGTGGCCAACTGAGGTTAGGACCCTACACAAAGGAAGAGTAAATCCTGGAAAACATTAATGGCTTTGCTACTTTGTGTAGGACTTAAATTAAAGCAAACATTTCAAAACAGCCTCTTTATACCCACATGAAATCTCTCCCTCATGTCAAGGCAGACTCCCCAGTAGGGGGAAAACTTATTTGTGCTTAAGGAAAGCTGAATGAAACCAGAGTCGCCCCCTCCCCACCATTTGTTTCTTTTCCTTTACCTTCCATTATTCTCTTTGCTACCATCAGCATCAGTTCAAATCCTTCCAGTGTCTCTTTCAGAACAAATTATTTAATAAACACTTCTTTTGGGTTCCTGTGAAGAAGTCTGGGCTTCCTCCCTGGCTGCTGAAAGTTCCAGATTACGTCTCTCTCTCCCTTATGCACAATCTTAACAATTTTGTTTCGTTGGTGTTTGCTTGTTTTTGTTTGGTTGTGGTGCTAGGAATAGAACCTGGTGCCTTCATACTGAGCTACATCCCCAGCTTGTTTTTACTTTTTGGTTTTAAGATAGGGTCTCACTAAATTTAAGTTGCCCAGGCTAGACTCAAACTTGTGAACCGCAGCCTCGCAAAGGACTAGGATTGTAGGTCTGTACCACCAGGCCCAGCTTACCCTGGCAATTCTAGAGTCACCTTGATTTAAGAACTCAGCACCCCTTTGGGTCTGCTTCTGTTCTTTGGGAGAGTTGAGTATTGATTAATTATTTAGTTTTTTCTTGGATGCTGGGCCGGAACGCATAGAAGTTGGAGAGTTTAGTGTTATCTCTCTGCTCTGAATATATCTATTTCTTTTGTTTCTCATCATTTTGAGTCCTTCAGATTCCTTCAGAGTTAATTTTCCATTCGCTTATTTGTCATGAATGTAAGTTATGCAGCCATCTTCTTCAGCTGTGTCCCTCGGATTTTATTCAACCACTTGGCTGCGTCCATTTGCCAGACGAAAATTTATGTTCCTCAAAAACTGCTGAAAATTGCTGTGTAATCATGCATGCGAAATGTCAGGAGGAGAAACTGGGCTGCACAGCACAGGGTGATGTCAGGGAGTCATTCCCAGGAGCACAGCATGTCCTTGCTGCCAGCAAATCTCTCTCCTGCCAATCAGAAATCCTCACTCTGCTCAGGTGAAGAATCTGTTGCTACATGTTTTGAAAATTGCACAAACCCCACTTCTATTCTTATTTATCCAAAATCGACTACAATGACTAAATGGTCTTCCTAGGTTTGCCACAAATGAATCTCCATCTTTTTATCACACAGTAAACATCTTTGCTAGAAACAGACAAATGAGGAGGACAAAATAATTGCCACTGTATCTATAAATTTTAATTTAAGTCTTATCACTCATCTATTCGTTTAACCAACCACTCCAGCACTTAATACCTTTTTTAAAATCACAATTTTTAAGTTCATTATTCTGTAGGTCATCAATTAGGGATGGAGGAGTCAGCTGTTCACTTCTGGAGCTGGTGGGATGAATTGAATTATTATTGTCACCACAGCCATTTATGTGGCTGCCATCATCTGACAACTCCTACGTGTGCAGGTTGGTGCTGACTGTTGGTTGGGTCATTGTCTCCAGCAGATTGGCTTGGGTTTCCTCATATGGTGCCAGAAAAGTTTCCAGCAAGACAGAGTCAAGTGCAATTGGCAAGTGCTTGTCAAGACTTTGCTTCTGTCAAATTTGCTAATGTCCCATCAGTCAAAGGGAATCATGGTTCCAATCCCAGAGTCAATGTGGGAGGGCACTATCCAGATGTGTGGAGTAGGGGGTGGGATTCATTAATGACCATGACTATAAAACTCTATCACATACTGTCCAACAGCTACACCATTTCTTTTCTGAAAAATGAGATTACTGGGAAGGTAAATCAGGACAAACCTATTACCAGGAGAGTATCTGTCAGAGATTTATAGCTGCAGAACAGAAATACAACCTTTTGTAGATTTATTAGCACCAAAGGAATATAGTCTGTGCATTGAGGCATTACCCCAATTATAAAATCAAACTCTTAAAAAATGGGAGTCTATAGTTTGGAGCAAGAAGCTTTGGTTTTCTGTTGTACAGTAGGGACTAGAGAGAACGATTAGACGCTGTGTATTTCAAAGGGGAGTAAGAAAGAATTTAGGATGTTTTCACCATAAAGAAATGATAAATATTTGAGGGGATAAAAATGTTTACCTTGATTTAAATACAGCTCATACATGTACAAAACATCACATGTTACCTCCAAAATATGTACAATTTGTACATTCTTATATATCAGTAAAAACTAAATTTATATTTTTCAAAAAGGGAGTCTAGGCGTGTTCGTGAATCCAACACTAGGGATGAATCGAATTATTACTTTCTTTCTTGCTGTGACTGTAGCCTTGTGTTCCTTCTAGGAGTGGTTCCAGAGTGGTCTATGTGATCTGCTCTGTGATCAATAGATGGTCAAACCCAAGAACAATCAAACTAACAAAACCCCCAGGAGTTGGGACCTAATCATACAACCTAGCACTGGGTGAGAAATTGGAGGGATTTGGGCAGGGATCATTGGAAGGGTGCTTGTGCTGTTTTGTGAAGAAAGTAGGATTCTAATCCTGAAGCTTCAAGTGACACTCCAGAAATCTAAAACAGGAAGGGATGTCATGAAGGAAGCTTTTCTTTCACTGAGGAAAAAAATAAGCAAAGACTACAGGGCTGCTTAAAACATCCTAGAGTACAAAGCTCGAAGGTATTAAAAGATGTAGTTTTTACACTTACAAATATTTGACCGATTCCTGCCTGGGAATTTAGTATACAATTGCAGTTGGGTACTTCCAAGGCCTTTTCGTCTAGGAAAGGTGAGATGTTTATTGATTTATTCAAATCAAGTTGGTCATCTCAATCCCAGTAAGTAGGAAGAGAGTAAGTGATTAATGATCACTTGAACTTCCTGAGGACTTATCAATAACAAGTAGCATTTCTGAGCATTTATCCTCAGCTATTGTATGTAGTTTCAGTCTTGAACAATTTTATGAGGTGAACAATAATCTTATTTCTGCTTTAAATTTGTGGAGACTTTAGAAAGAAGGCTTAACTTACCTAAATTCATGTAGCTAAGCCAGAAATGTTGGGACAGAGCCTCAGTTATAGTCCACTAAGTCATGCTACTTATTCCCTTGCATTGGACAGAAGGCTGGAACCCATGAAATCATGGCTCTTCCTTGCCCAACACTCCAAATATATAGGCCTGTTCTATGTTGTTCCTTCTTGGAACAGTTTCCCTGAGCTAGACTCCTGGTTTTCAAAGTCATGAAAAGGGAACTCCAAAGAGATAGCTTCCATAGTTGCTACAGAATGAGAATTGTTGGTGAGGACTTCCAGTCAATATGGCAGCTGAGTAACAAAGCTGCACAATATCTCCTGGAACCACTTAAAAAACTGAGAATGTTGTCAAAACCCAACTGTTCAACGTAGCTAGGGGAGGAAGGAGCACCCCAGCAACCGAAAGAAGGTCATGGGAAGGTTAGAAATCCTGGAGACATATCGGAAGTGGAGGAAAACAGCAGCCGACTGACCGTGACCTTGAGTTGCTGGCATCCACAGGTGAAGGGAAGCATGGAGACCAGAACCTCAGACCGAGCTAAGCATGGATCCAGGAGAATTGGGAATTGACAGCAGCTGGTGCCCCAGCATCCACAAACAAGCCTGCAGGAAGTGCATACTACAAATGCACTGTGAGTTTCCTCTAGAAAAACCCTCATGGAGCCAAGATTAGAAACAGCACTCAACAGCCATTAACAGGCAATGGTGCAAGCAGGAGCCATTTTTTAAAAAGAGCCCGAGATTGAACTAATTCGAGTAAGAGAAAGCTCAAAAAATGCATGTGGGTTTTTGGGGTCACTATTAAACAGCATTTAGGAAAAAAACTGGCACAAGAGACAGTTGTGGAGAGGAAAGACTGTTGGCCTCCCGAACGGCTGGGGATAGTGGGGGCACCTCTGAGGGCAGCCGCTGTCCTCAGGGGAGGGAAGCCAGGACAGGTAGGCGAGCTTTGCTGAGCGGGTTGGGGGTGATCAAAACACCTCGGAAGCCATCAGGCTGTTAGGTCCTCCCTCACTGCCTACTCCCAGCATACAACCTTGGCGGAATTTAGGCTCCCCGCATACACCCTCATTCTAAGAAATCTCTCAGCTTGGCCTTTCAAGTGAAGTCCCTCGGCAACAGAAACATGGGAAGAAGACAAGGCAACAGGGCACCCACAGACACGCAGGAAATCATGTCCTGGGCCCCGAAATAGTGGAACTCATGGGGAAGGAAGTCAAAAAGCAAATAAATGAGTTGAACAACCAGTCCGAACAAAATATTCTCAAAGAAACGCAAACATTGATCAATGGGCCTAAAGAGAAGCTTACTAACCAAATAGTGGTCCTAATGGAGACAAAGCTTACTGAGCATATAGAAGCTACAAATAAAAAATTGGCTGAAGTAAGCAAGAAAATGCAAGCTAGAAAGAAATGTTTTAATAGAGAAGTGGAAATTTTGAAAAGAAATCTAGCTGAAATTCAAGATATGAAAAACTCACTTGAAAGCAGCAGAAAATACTTGCAGGAATCTTTGAGAGAGACAGAGAGACAGCAGCACCGGAAAACATGGAGGAAAGGAAACATCTAAAGAGAGAGTGTAACCAAAAAATAGATTGGTATTTGAATCATTTGATGGGTATACTTCTAAAACAATGCCAGCTGTTTCATAAAATCTGTGAAATTTCCCCACATATTATTATTTGTAATAATATATTAGTTTGCAAAACATAATTATATTTAACATGGGGAATTGGTATACAAACCTTTTAAAAATGTGCACATGAATTTATGAATGGATAGGTGTAGGTAGATAAAATGATAAACCAAATCTGGCAAAATGTTAGTAATTAGCGAATTGTGAGTAAATAATTTATGAAAGTTAAAAAATTCTGAAATAACTAAGCATGCCACTATATTTATTGCTTTAAGTATAATATACTTAGATTTAAGTCCATTTAATGTAGCAATTTGATATAGACTTAAGCTTGTTTATTGTAGCAATTCATTTATTCAGTCTTTGATGTAAATTTATCCTATGAAAACTAACTGATGTAATGAGATTCTGAACATCTTTGGAATGCATGAACATTTACCTTTCGGTATCCAGTTAAGGAATTTGAAATTTACCTTCTCTCTTTTTCTTTCTCACTTTTTTCCCCCCACAAGAGTAATTGTGCTGGGAAAGGGAAATGTTTGTACATTCATTAGCCTTATGAATTACATTGCTATAGTTCTTTTCTTATGTGGATTGGTGGGCGAGGCCATGTTAAAGAGTCTCAACAAAGATACAGTAAGATATAGGAGAAAAAAACTTTTGGCAAATATCCCAGTAAAGGGATCTGTTGAACTCTGAGAAGAGGCATCAGGATATGACCACTGCAGCCTATTCTAGGGATGGGAAACTGAGCTCAAGAGTGGTGATTTGAGTGAAATAAGTCAGACACAAAAGGTTACGTATGTTAAATATTGCATGGTTTCTCTGATTTGGGAAACCCAGAATACAGGTAGGCATTCTATAGAAACAAATGGGTGTGGTAGTGGGAGTTACAGGGGGATGGGGAAAGCATGGGAGGGCCAAAAATCAGGAGAGATTATAAAGTTGATGTGACATGTATGTGTGCAAAATACTCAAGTTCATTGTAAACATGTATGGCATATATATATATATATATATATATATTAATAAAAATGGAAAATTTGTTGGTGATGAGGTTGATCACCGTTATGGTTTAGAGCTGTGGTGTCCCCCTAACACCTCATGTGTTTAGATGTAGTAGAATAGCTATGGAGCCATGTACTGTTGCCAGATAGGGCTGGGTGGTGGGGGCAGATGTTGGGGGCTTGGCCTGAAAAGTGTGGGCTGGCTCTAGCCTTCCTTCCTGACTTGGCTCTGTTCTGCCATGCTGTGAGGAGCACTTTCTTTGGCTTCAGTCCCATCATATTGTTCCGCCATCGTCAGCTGCCCACCAGTGAATAGACTGTGACCCTCTGAAACTGTGAGCTGAAATAAATCTTTCCCCTTGGAAGGTGTGGGTGTCAGGTATTCTGTCCCAGCAATGAGAAAGTAACTAAGACTTTTTATCCTATCTTTGTAATTATTGTTGCAAAACGAAGCCAGACTTATTTCTCTGTTTCCTCAGCTCTAAGGCAATGTCCCTTCATGGTTTTCAGTGAGGTGGCCGCTGAGCCCAACCTATCTGGGCTTAAAGATAGAAATAATTCACTGGTTATGCCGGTGTCTTCTCATCAGAGAGTGCCACTGAAGACCAGAGATTCAGAATGACTGAGTTCCAATGCATCTTAATACTGGAGTTCATTCAATAATGCCCATAGGTAGACATGACAATTAGAATGTGATGCGAGATGAGAAATGTAATTCTGGAATTAAGTCCATTCCTCTTAATATTTTTTAAAGTCATGGCAATATCAGTAAATGGAGTTCCTGCACTTCTGTGCTCTGTTCCTGAGTCCCTACCTCCCTCTCCAGGAAATTTGGCCTCCATTTTTTATTCCTGCCTCTCGCATATCTTGGGCATCATCCAGATTTTAAATTAGGTTTTTCTCAAATAGGGCCCCACAGATTTTTTTTTTTTTACCATTGTCCAGTCACATACTTCTTGGCACAGAGGCGTTAATAAGCAACAGCACATGTCATGCAACTGTCCTTACACCTGCCTTTGCAGGCAGATGGATTTAGCAGAAGAGAAGGCAGTAGTTAGCTAATTTTGAAAAGAATAAATGCATTAAGATGGTATTCAGTGGAGCATGATTTGCATAGTATTAAATTGTATAGAATTGCAATGCAGAAAACTCGTTGCTTTCCCGTGGTGAATGGGCCTAATTTATTGCCATTTTCAGGGACTAAAACATTCTGAAACAATATGTGGGATATTTACTTTCCTTGGGACAATTTTTAGAAAGTGCAAAATTGTATCTTCTTCAGAGTAAACCTCTTGACTAATAAGTTGTAATTTAAAAAACAAATTACATTATTTTTTTTTCTAGTTTGTGTGGAGTTGCACATGTATCATTTGCCCCAATTTCTAAGCTCCCAGTTCATATTTATGTATTTATGAAATTTACTCTTCTCAAAGTGGAAGAAATACTAGAAGAATTAATTATTTAATGAGTTTCGATGTTCAGATTTGTGGTTGTTCGCTTAGAAACAGAATACATATTTGGAGACACATTTAAAATTTAATCATAGCTCAATGAAAATTAATATCCACATGGGCAGTGTGCAGTCAGATGAAAAGGGATGAAAAGAATGTCTTCAAAGAAGAGAAGAGAGAGAATCTGTTTCACCAAGAAGCTGGTTGTTTTGACTCAATAATAAGGCACCTGGTTAGGAAGCACCGAGATTCTGGTCCTAAATCCAGCATTTCCAATGCGGCTCAGAAAAATAGGGAAGAAGGTATCTGAAATTTCATTCAAGGAGGATTTGCAGGGCATCTGAGGAATGTTAAGCAGACTATCAAGATGAGATGAACACAGATATTGGCCTCAAGACATGAACTGCCCAGCGTGGTAAAAAAATGTTTATCAAACAGGAGGCAAAATATGCCATGAATTTGGCACTTGCTTGTGATGACGTTTCTGCATCACGGTGAACGTACCTAATACCACAGGGTTGTGCCATTCAAAATGAGCCAATTCCACAACACATGAATTTCACATCTCCAATATTTAAAACAGTGTGCCTTGTAGAGGCACAAAAGGAGAAAGAAGGAAACTTGTTTCCTTGGGAATCTTTTCTCCATCATTTCTGAAGAAAAATGTCTTAACACTTGCAAAGGCGGGGGCCACTTAAAGGTCTGAAGTACCTGGGTGTCTTAGTTTTTTCTTGTTTCATGGACATTGGGTATTTTGAAAGGCTCTGCTGTTGTCCAGCCATTTTGGGGTAGGACACAAGTCCTGTGAAGAGTTTACTCATTAGAAAGGTGTTTGCTGACCTGGTGAGAGTCGGAGACCACAGAAGGCGCATCTGACCAGAATTTTAGTATATTTGGGGAAAAGACATTAAATTTAAAAACAGAGTGTCCCAACTTGATGTGTGGCCTTGGGCAAGTTAAGTTAATTAACCTCTCTGAAATTCGGTTTTTTCACTAGTGAATTGGGAAGTCATAAAAACTACCTCACATGGTTTGAGAAAAGATTAATACCATGTGCAAAGTATATTGCACAGAGAAGACACTAATAAATGTTAATAGCCTCTCTCTTTTCCCGTCTCTCAGCCCCCTCACCTCACCCCTTTGACCCGAAGTTCTCATCATAGAAGTCATTTCCTGTGACACAGCAACAACGCTGGTCAGAAAAATTACCCTCGTTAGGTTACAGTTACGCTGGAAGAACTCTTCCTCCTGACTTTATGTTTTCATATGAAAGGACTTCTAGAGTGGGGCTTTGCAAGCTGAATCCAACTACTATCTGTTTTTGTACAGCACGTGAGCTATCAATAGATTTTTAAGTTTTGTAAATAATTGAAAATGAATCAAAAGAAAACTCTGTGGCATATAAAAGTCCAAATCTTGGTGTCCATTGATAAAGTTTTATTGGAACACGGCCACATATGTATGCTCTATGGCTCCTTTCTCCAATGGCATAGGCTGAGTGGTTGCATTAGAGATCCAATGGCCCAAAAATCGTAAAGTATTTACTATCTGAGCCTTTCTAGAAAACATGTGACCTCTGTACTGGCAGGTCATTCATGGTCTTTCTCTGCTTCCCTTATTAACTTCCACTTGCCAAGAAACTCTCTTGGTTGGGTGGAAGCAATCTAACATGGCCTGCAAAGTTTCATTTCCTTTTCCTTCTTCTCTGTCATAAACTAGCGGGATCCAAAGGTTGTGAGGGACAGAATCTACTCTACAGGGCTATCCCAAGACCTGAGTTAGAGATAGGAATGGGGGAGGGGCGGGTCAAAGAGTTTGAGAAAATACTTCTAACCGCTGACTTTGGCAATACTCTCTGAACAATCCATTCTGTTTAGCCCATCTGTTCATCTCTCGTTGATTCTGATCTCAGGAGGAAAGAAGATACAGTTCATTGACTCCCTAGAAATCCAGCAATCCCATTTTCCTGAGTCCTATTCTCTCTTTCCTAATCGATTTCTAGTTTCCTCCCTTAAACAAAACTGACTCTGGATTTCCTCCTTAACTTATACTCACTCATTCGATTAGTTCCAGACTTTTGAGTCATGACCTGTTTGGTTATGAGATAAGCTTAGAGAGTCATGACTAGCATTTGTAAAAGATGAAATGGGGGTGGGGAGCAGACAGAATAAAATAGAAAATATCAACAATAATGTTGTGTGGTAAGAGTAGATTTTCTTTTTCCTCCCATTTTATTGATATGTGTATATATGATGCATAATGTTTACATTATGAGTATTTTGTGCACACATATTTTGCAGCAAAATTACAAACCCTTCCGCTCCCCCTTTTGATCACTCCCTCTCCGTCCCCTCCCCACTGTTACCACTATTCCTCCACTTAGTTTTATGAAAGGACTATATTTTGTGTTTCTCATATTGGAGAAACCATGTGATATTTAACCTTCTGCATCTGACTCACTTCACTGAGCATGATGGTCTCAAGTTGCCTCCATTTTCATACAAAAATCTCAAACCTATCATAGACGAGTAGTACTCCATTATGTACATATACCACAATTTATGTATCCACTGGTCTGTTGATGGGTGTTTTGGTGTCTTCCACATGTTAGCTATTGTTAGTTGTGCTGCTGTGAACATGGGTGTGGTAGTTTGTACCTGAGTGTCCCCCAAAAGCCTCATATTCCTACGGACACTGTGTAGGGTTGGGAGGTGGGGCCTGGCTGGAAGGGGAAGGTGCTTGGGGCTTGACCTGGAGGGGCGCTTGCTGCTTTCGCCCTTCTTCCCAGTCTCTGTCTGTACCATGTTGTGAGGATCTCTGCCGCTGGTGCTCTGGCTGTGGTCTTGATGCTGCTCCAGTCCTGCCATATGATTTCACCATTTTTCAGCTACCCAGCCATGAACTGAGACTTTCTGAAACTTAAGCTACAATAAATCTTTCCTCCCTATGTTGTGAATGTCAGGTATTAAGTCATAGCAATGAAAAAGTAACCAAGACAATGATGACGCTTTTATATGATGTTTTTAACTATTTTGGAAAGATTCCCAGAAGTATCTCTGGATCAAAGAGAATATTTATTTTCAGCCTTGTGAGGAATTTTCATACTGCCCTCCATAGTGGTTGTACCAGTTTAGACTCCCACCAGCAATGTAAGAGTGTTCCTTCCCGCAGCCTCCCAGCACTGATTGCTGTTTGAGTTCTTGATATACACATTCTCTGGTTAGATGGTGTCTTAGTGGTGTTTTGATTTGTATTTCTTTAATGGCTAAGGATGTTGAACATCTTTTCATGTATTTACTGGCTAAAGAGTAAATTTTCAGTGTGTGTGTGTGTGTGTGTGTATTGGTTTGCCTTGCAAAATATGCACTTTTCCTGTGGGCTGTGGGTAGAAAGTTTGAAAACACGTATCTTCCTCTGATTACTTTGAGTGAAAATTGTCTCCAGTCCACCTGGTCTTCACGCCCACCCCTCTGAGTATTGCTAGGAGCTTGCCCCAGGACCTGCCCATTCTCACCCGCCCTTCCCAGCCTCTTCCCCACAGCAGGCTTACTATACAAAGCAGCAGCTTCCCTGACAATCCGCACTCTCATGTCTCTGAGCCTCTGCAATTTGGTTTTTCCTTTGCCACTGACAACCTTTCCCCTCCTAATTTGGCTGGGAAATTCCTCCTTGTTAGTGCTGCCGGGAGTCCTCCATCGTTTGATCTTCAAGACGGTTCAAATGTCATGTCATCTGGAAAGCCTCTCCTTTCGGTCCCCTCACCCTCACGTGCACACCAACATTTACATACCATGAAACTTTAAGAGCGTTGGTTTCTAAAACCTTAACCACTATTCCCAAATTCCTATGAAGAGTCCTCCGTGTTCCTGTTTGCGCCCACAGTCGCGTGTGTGCAGCCATCATAATCCTGAGCAATGACAGAAGAATAGCTGTTGAATCTGTGTGTTTGCTATTCAAGGCTGCAAGCTGTTAGAGGTTAGAGACCGAATCCTGTTCATCCTACAGCACAGCCTGGTGTCAACAGGAAGTGGCATTCAACTTAATCTGAAATTGTCTCCTTGTATATTTTGGAAAGCCACATGTGGCCGGTGGCAATGAGATATACTCGACCAGACCAGTAGGAAGACGGTGGCCCAAAGAAACAGAGTGGAGATTAGCTCCCATCCTGGGCCCCTTAAGAGGCAAAGGGTAACACCGGAAGCCCCACCTTGCCTCCTGGCCATCGGACCAGTCTACTTCAGAGCTCTTAAAGAACAAAGCAAACAGGAAAGGTCTGAACCCTCACACCTGGAAGCAGCAGGAAACTACCCCACAGCCTCCTCTAAAAGGTTTTGTGTGTGCAAAACCTGAGACGAAGAAAGGGAGCCACAATGTAATCAGAGATAAGAGAAGCCGTGAAAGGCACATAGGCCTCAGGGCTGTTTACAGAGCATCAGAGGGAAGAGAGGAGAGTGGAGGTGGGCTTGCAAGGGGCCCTGGCAAGTCAGAAGAACATTTTCAGCAGTTCTCCCAAGGAGCAGCAGTGAACAGAGAAGTAGGGACAGATCAGAGAGCCAGGGGGGTGATTTAGTCACACAGAAGGACGCTCTGTGGAGAAGTCACGTGGTTCTTTGCTCCATGCTGCACTCATCCAGGTACTATTGTGGGAATTTTCCACATTCTGCTTGTCCCAGTTACCAGGTTTCCAATAAAGGCCTGTGCTGTGGCAGTTGTTAATTAATTACAGGTACCATGAATGGTTGCTGAGCACCACATGGGAAAAATTAGTAGGAGAGATTGAAATTTTTATCTTGGAGTTACACAAGTCTCAAAAGGGGAATGAATTTATTCTTGGGTATATATAAACAACTCTGAGATCTAGCACAAGACCTGGCACAATTGTAGGAGAGAGCAGCTGAAGAGGAGTCAATGAATCATTTTTTTAAAAGTTCTTTTTGTAAAGCAACCAAACCATTTCAGTTTGTAAAAGAAAAAAAAAAAAAAGCAGTTCCTGAAATAGCCTACTTGTCTATAGATGGCTGTACTAACCAGCAATGAGGGAATGAGGAGTGAGGGATAGGCAGCGGAAAGGGGGAGGAGGGGAGGAAGGGAAAAAGAGGGGGGAAACGTGTTCATCTGTCTTTCAGGCCATTAAGCCAACTTCAAGAGGGACATTTTCTCTGTGAATGTATGACACAACCAGCTCCATCAGTTCTGAAGGAAAATAAGGGCGGCTGGGGAAACACAAAGCCAGATAGAGTGGAAGCGATTTTGGGCTCAGAGTTCACGATGAGATAACTCTTAAAGAACATGAAATCACTGTCAGTTTCTTGTAGAAGAGCCAGCTTCCTGCTTTTTTAATGACTTGTATCATCGACTTGGGAAATATGAGGATTTGAACCAGATGATGAGTCAATTACCTCAATGGGATAAAATGCTTAAGCTCCACTAATGCCTTGGAAAACAGCAGCAGCAGCAACAAAAAAGACACTGTCAGATGTTTTTGCAAAGCAGGTTGAGCTGGTCTCCTAGACCGAGTCAGGGGTCACAAGCCATTCTCCCCTACCGGGAACTCTGAGCAGGGGCAGATTGTTGGGGAAGAAGGCTCGCTGTTCTCTAGAAAAAAAAAATGGTGGGAAGAAGAGAAAGGAAAGGGCCACTCAAAATGTAGGTTACCAGGGCATACGTAAAGCAACTTTGGAAAGAAGAAATGGAATTGAAAAGGAAAAATATTGAGTATAGTGAATTCAGCTTTTCACTTAGATGAGCTGCTAAAAGAACAACTGTCATTTAATGTAAGTCATTTGTTGACTTCACAAGTGGTCTATACCATCCCTAGTCCCCTAAGAAAAAAGCTCTCAGCAATTTAGGTGGCTAGAAAAAGGACACAGGCACTCTAGGATAATTTTAGAATAAGCAAGCACCTGCAGAGAGGAGAGCGTTAGATTCTGAGTCACAATCTTTGTGCCTTTAATACAATCTGACATATAAAAACAGCTCACTAAATACGAACTATATTGTGGTAGTACACACACTAGTGCGCACAGGCCCTCTGTAGTTTGTGCCTGGTTCCCAGGCCTGCTGTCTGTCCCTATCCAAATAGGAATGCTGTATGAATCTGTAGCCGTAAGCAGAGTGCCTGCTTATGACCAGCTTGGATTGTAGACAGTAGAGATTTCTGGAGCTGCACCCAGGTCTATCGAGCACCAGGCAATGAGCTGAGCCCTGGCCTGTGCCCCCCTTTAGATAACTAGCTCTCTATATCATTTACAACACCCCATTATCCCCTTGCACTCCAGGATGGCTAATGGATTTTTAATTTGAGGTCCCTCTGCCTAATACCTAGTGTAGATAATTTGCCTCTTACTCCAGTTTTTTTTTTTTTTTAATTGAGATCTAAAAAGACCCCATCACTCCATTTGGTCCCAACCACAATCAGGCATGGTGTGCAAAGCATTATGGTCCTCAGCAATAAGAAACAACGGAAGAAGCAGAAAACTGGGAACATTCTCTCCCGGTGGCAAGAAGGGGCCAGAACAGAGAAGCAAAGGAAATACGTGTGGAGAAAAGCTGGTGACCTAGTTAGTGTCACAGGGCTCAACTGAGAAACCAGGGAAGGCAGAAGAGGAGCAAAGTAAGAGGAATGCTTAGGAGGTGGCCGTTGTTGGAAGATTAACTCATATGCACCAGCAGGTGTCCAGACACGGGATGGGTTCTTCGGGACAGGAACTAGTCCCAGAGCATAGTGTCTTGTCATAGGAAGAGGACCTTGGGCAGCATAGCTGGGTACACTAAGGAGACCTGCAGGTCAGGAAATGACTCCCAGGGGAGAACGACACCTAACGGGCCTGTGAGGATGAGTTTGGTGCAGCTGCCTCCAATCTTGCCATTTTCCTGCGTGCCCTGCCTCTCACATTCACATCTCTTTTCCTTGGCCAAAATGCTTGCCTACCACTGGTTTGTGTGTCTTCAACTGTCCAGTCCAGTAGCTGTCAGAAATCCCTCAGGACTGGACATTGTGGCCTGGCTTGGGCTAGCAACGGGGTGCACCACAGAGACGTTTACAAGATGGGGCTTGGAAACGGGCAACTGTATTTTGTGCCTGTGAAGCTGCTGAAGTCTTGTGCACTTTCGGAAGTAGATGATGGATGCTAAAGCAGCAAAGCAAAGGAGGCACTTGTGTTCTGATCAGCCGAAGAGAAGAACCAGTGCTTAATGTTTGGTTGAGTGAGAGTACAGATGTACGTATTTTTTCACACTCAGATTTGTCCAAAATATATTCATTTATTCCACACGTATGTGTTGGGTGCCTCTTCTGTGTCAGGCCCGAACAAGGCAGAAGGATCACGAGGATGAGCAGGAGCTATTTGGTTTTGCCTCTGAGCAACGGCAGAGGAATAAAGGTGCACGAGGTGGGAGCAGAGCCCGTCACGAGCACGTGCACAAGGGGGTGGCTAGCCATGGCTTCAGTGTCCCTAAGTCCAAAAATAGCTTTTTTTGGAGACATTCTCAGGTTGAGCGCCCTCCCACCCCCATCTCTTTGCACGTGTCCCATGTCCTGACTTTGGTCCTGGGGTTATATTCAGCATCCACCAATTTTTGAAAACCTATCCCGTGTCTCAGATTCCTCCCGTGAAGCCTTCTAATAAAGATGGCATATGTGTTTATATTTGTATGTCCACATCCTGTCCCTGGGCTCCAAAGACTATGGTAGATAAAAATGTTTGAAAAGAAATCTAGGCATGAATGGCCAAGCTCAAAGTAAAATAAATCTTATGAATACAAAGCAAAAAGCCAGCATCATAAACAAGACTAAAGCATCTGGCTTGGTAACAGGGAACAATGCATGGGACAGGACAGAGAGAACAGTTCTACCTACCTACTGAAGCTAGGACTCTGTTGGGCTCCCTAGCTCATGAAAGGAAGATGAAAAGGTTGGAATGGACCACCCACCTGGAGTGGAAAATTGTGCAGCTGGGTATTAAAAGGGAGAAAAATAATAGATCTTACCTTGAAGCAAGGACATGGGTCAAATGGCCCACTATGTTGGTGACTAGATTCTTTTTTCCCCAATAGAACAGGAGCTTCTGGAACTGCTGAGGGCAGGGTACAGGGAGACTGAGGTCTACGAGGGTGGCTTAGGAGGGGTGCCTAAGGGACCAAGATAAAGCAACCACAAAATATTCAGAGTCTGGGGGGACAAAGAGGAAGAAAACAGTAAAATGTCCTACTTGCCATCCTCAACCCTAAACTCCAAACTAAGACCAAATAGAAGTAACTAGGAGACAGATTTACTCCAGATGAAAGAAAAATAATAGACTGATATGAAAATATTCTTAAAATAAGTGTGTCTGAAATACTGAAAGAGATAAGGAAGGGCTAGCCCTCATGAAAAGGAAAAAATCCAAACCAAAATAATCAGACCAAATAAGAACGAATGGATAAACTGATTGATGCAACGAAAACCTGAATATCTTCTGAATGTACAAACGTTTACTTTTCAGTACTCAGCTAAGAAATTTGAAATTTAACCTCTCTCTTCTTCTTTCTCACAGAAAGAACAGATGAATATGTATTTACATATATATATGTATATCTAATTTTTTAAAAATAGTTTTTAATTAGAAATTTTGGGAAGAAAAAATGCAGTCATTGACATAAAAATCACAATAAATAGGATAAAGTCTAGACTGGCTATATTTGAATAAATAATTAAAGAACTAGAAAGCCATATTGAGAAGCTCCTGTAGCATGCAGCACAGGATGATAAACAGGAAAAAAAAAAAACTATGAAACGTCAGTTAGGAAACAAAAAATAGGCTGAACAACCCCATCATAGTTCTAAGAAGTTTTTCTGGAAAAAAAGAATAGATTTAGTAATGGATAAGACACTGTGTAGAGATGATGGCTGAGAATTTTCTGGACTTGTGTTTAAAATGGATAGATCTTTTTAATCTCTGTAATTATATTGCCTAGAGCTTTACTTGTAGCTTGTTTTGTTTTAACCCGGTGGTCCTCCAGCTAATTCTTGAGGGAAGTAAGCGCCTCCTACCTCAGAGCCTTTGTTTTGCTCTCTGTCAAAAAAATTTCCCCCAAAGTAATTGATATGTCTCACCACTTCGTTCTCCTTAGATCTCTCTCCATCTGCTACTTTACCAGGGAAACCCTACCTACTATAAGCAAATAAATATTTGCTTGAGATACAAATGGCTGGGTGAATGGATACAAATAATTCTTTCTCCACCTTGCAAACTTACCCATTGTACAGATCTGGTCCCTCCTACAATGTGGAGAACATGGTGCCTGTCCAAGTTAATTTTGCCAAGCTCCATGAAAAGCCCAGCATCCTCGTTATGTGAGCATAGGAATTAATATTTAATAAAAGATGTGCTCTATCTACATTCCCTGAAGGTTTGTCATCCTTCATGACAGAATCATGAAATCATGGAGTTACGAAGATTGAAAGAGGTGTTTAAAAGCCTTTAACTTCATTGTCCACATTTTACCTCTGAAAAATTGAGGGCAAGAAAGTTGGAGCGTACGCCCAGCTAAGCAGTTAAGGGAGCCAAGACTAGAAATCAGTCTCTGGACTCGGAGTCCAGTGCTCCTTGTATGATTCTACACAACTCCTTTATCCTACCTGCATTCATAGAGCAGTCAGATCAGAAATAGTTCTGAGTGCCCAGCAAATGTCTTCCTCACCTCTGCATTCACATGTGTGGTTTCCAGGTAACAACAATCCCCCTCCTCGCTAGGAGACGTCCAGGCTTCAAGGTGCCATTTCAATAAAAATGTAACCTTAACATGTTTTTATTTCTGCAGCTTCTTGTCATTAAGAGCCTATAATTAAAATAATTAGAAGAATCTTGCCTGTTAATCAGTCTACACTTCAATAAAACATCTTAAAATTCATAGTCCAAAGCTGTTACCTTATTATTTAAGCATGAGTTCTATTATATAAATTGTCACCACAGTACCGCCAACCAGTTATTTATAGAAAAAAATCTGTTAGCTTTTCCTTGGTAAACCAGCATCGCTCTATGCTGAAGTTATTGAAGAAATTACAGGGAGACGGAAGATGGGAGGGTTTGCGCCCCCACCTCCCTGGCGTACGCGGGCTCTGGAAGACTTCCAAAGCCTCTTTTTAATACAGCGTACGTCAGGAGGGTTGAGAAGGAACATAGTTTTGCAGCAGCAGTGAGAATTCGTGGTGCTAAATTTTGGGTGTCATGCATACATATATATACACACAGACATATGTATGTGGTGATCGTGAGGAAAAGATTTTTTAAGCTGCTATAATTCAGGCAGGCTATATTCCACTGGTACAGAGGCACTAAAAAGTAACAAAAATGATCATCCCTGTGACCACAAGTGAATCTTCTGTTGTCTGTTTTCTGCAAGCTGGACCGCTGGCAGCCACGTGCTGGGGTTTCTGTTGGACTTCGCGGCTTGCATTTTCCCCAGAGATGACCCCTATTTGACCCAAGACAGTCTCAACAGCAAGGGCACTAGAGCGCGTGCCCAAGGGTCTGAAATGATGCCATATGTTTAGTTTATGACCCTGATAGCCCCGTTAAATGCACACTTCCCTGGGGTCCTCTATGTCATGAGCTTATTTTCAGAAACAGGACAATAATGCAACTATTAAGAATTAAGGTTCAGGTCTTAAGAAATGCTAAGTAACAACAATTTTTTTTTTAAAGAGCTAGGATGATGTACACATCCAGGATGAGATTTTTTTTAATAATTTAAAAATAATTGTAAGCCTCTATTTTGTCTTGGACAAAGAGATTTATGGTAAACTTATGGAGTTGATAGATGGCACTATAAAGGGAAATGTGGGACACTTGTAATTCCTTGCAGTGGACAGACATTAAGATGTCCTCTCATCTCCTCTTGTCCACATCCTGGGACTCCTTCCCTCAGTGTGGGCAGAACCTGTGACTTGCTTCTAAGCAATAGAAAACAGTAACAAGTGGTGACCCGTCACTATCATGACTATAAGATTTTAGCTTTGTCTTAGTTACTTGTTCGCGGATGTGACTCAATACCCGACATACACAAATTTTGGAAAGGAAAAGTTTATTTTAGCTCACAGTTTCAGAAGGTCACAGTCCATTCAGGAGTAGCCAGCAGCAATGGAAGTACATGGCAGAGGCAGAGGTGGAGGCAGCTTCTCACCACATCACAGACAGGAAGGTTAAGTTGAGACTAATCCTCAAGGAAGGCCGGACGTGGCTTATGTAGCCTTCCTTATATCCTTATCTATCCTTCTGGGTCTCCTCCCAGTGATCAGCCCCTCCTGGATCCAGCTGTCGAAGGTGTGGTAACCCCCCACTACATGCTGTTAATCCAATTTACACGCCATTAATCCAATTTACATGCCTGTAGTCTACCCCTCCACACTAGGCCCCAATCTCCCAACAGCACATGGTTCCATAGATAATGTATGATATTTAAATACATGAGACTTTTGGGACACATTCCAGATCCAAACCACAATAAGCCTCGATCTTGCTAGCAAGCTCTTTGTATCAAATCTTTTCCTTGATGGCTTTGATGAAAGCTGCCAGGGAGGGACTCCTGCATGCCACGAGGTGGTCTGTGGGTGACAGGCAGCAAGGAGCAAAGGTCCTCTGTAGCACCCTGCAAGGAACGATGTGCTGTCGACAACCACCCAAGCTTAAAGGCAGACCACCCTCCAGCAGAATCTCAGATGAGACCCCGACCCTGTATGACAACAACAGAGCCGGAAGCAGAGGACCCACCTAGGTGTACCCACATTCCTAATCCTCAGACAGTGAATGTAACTTGTTATAGAGCAAAAGTTAACTAATATACTCCTCAATGACACAATCGGGGTCCCACTCCAAAAAAGGACAGGTTGAGGGAAACTGAAAAGACCATTAGCGTGGGTGACAGAGAGCCCTACGTTTGAGTTCCTGCCATGCCATCTAGCCTCTCTGCAACCTGGGATTGGGGGTTGGGTAGTTCCATATCTTTTCTAAACCTCAGTTTCCATTTTTCACTTCTCTTCTTTAGTTTTATTGCTAGGAACCAAACTCAAAGCCTTGTACATGCTAGACAAGTGTTGTACCACTGAGCTATATCCCTAGTCCTCCTTGTTTTCTAATATGAGGATAATATTTCTTTCCTCATTACTATTTGCAGGAGTAAATCATATACAGTATTTAATAGTATGTCTGGAAGATATGAGATATTTAATAGATGCTATTCATTGCTACTGTATCTCATAGACTTCACCTATTGGAAAAATCACAACCTTCACATACAGGACCTTTGTAGCATGCACTACCTACCCAGGTTGATTTTACTGGCTTTTTTTTTTTTTTTGTTCCCTCTAATCATGATTTTATGGTTTAGGGAGACGGAATGACCTTCCACTCAATCCTGAAAGGCTTCGCTCTCCTGGGTTTTATAAATGTTCTCTTGTTGGTATGTGACAGGAATACCTAATTCTTTTTGTCTGAAGCAAACTAGGATAATATGGGAGGAATGAGTTATTAAGAATTCTTTTTCAAGTAAGGAAACAGATGAAACTTCCTCACTAAAGTGAATATATGACCTCAGTCTTGGTGGCACAAGGTGGCTTTGCACGCAGGAGAGACCTCATTGTCTAACTGAGAACATTGAGCTGTCAGTCACAAATTTGGAGCAGGCTTTCGCCCTCTTCATTGGTATTAGCACTTTAGGAATTGGGAAAATTTTCTCTTCCGCTTGAATGGTGTGAGCAATATTACAACCTTCGCAGTCTTTAATGTGTGGGTTTCTTAGGCTCTGGTCAGGCTATACTTACAAGTTAAAAAGAGACTATAATTTTGAGTGCCCTGCTTTTGTGAAGATTTTGTATTTTATGGTCTTGTTTGGAAACTCAGGAAAAAGGACATCTGTTTAGCAATCATAGGACAAAATATATGCAATGACACGAAAACTGCATTGACCTTTCTCAAGGAGAACTTATCATTTTTATAGGGAATTCTGGGAAGGTGCTTTTTCCTATTTCTTCTGTCCTCCACCACCAAACCTGCCTTTCCACTTCTTATAACTTTAAAAATAAAGCAAACACCTCTTTCTACCATTGTGCCATGTATCCATTGAGCAGCTGGAAGCCCTGTGTTCAAATCTTGGATCCACTGCTTTACAGTTTTTTGCTCCTGGATAAATCATTTCATTTCTCAAGGTTTTGATTTCCTCATCAGTAAATTGAGGAAAATAATAATGACCTCAGAGGGTGTATATAAAAAAAATTAGACATGCAAAAAGGCCAAACTCAATGATTTTGTGCTTCATACCTATATGAAGGCATAGAACTAGTTTTAAGGGAGAAAAGATAATTTTTGTGTATGCTCAATTTTGCGTCTGAGTGACAGGCTGTACAGCACACTACTCAAAGATGCCCATTCTGCTCTGAGATCTAGGGAAAAGGTTTGCTTCTGATGCCAAGTGTGGTTTCTCATTCCCCTAATCCCAGAACTCTGGGAGGCTAAGGTAGGAGGACCTCAGGTTCAGGCTCAGCAGCAATCTAGTAAGAACCTGTCTCAAAATTTTAAAAAAATATATTTTTTAAAGGGCTGAGTGTATAGCTCAGTGCAAAGGCTTTGAATTCCATCTCCAATGCTAGAAAGAAAGAGTTGCTTATAATTTCATGGAGATAATAATATTTATCATTAAGCTAACACATGGCTGTTCGCACGCACTTCAGGTGTATTAATATGTGATGTCCTCAAGGTAACTCTATGGAAGAACCGAAGCTTGGAGGGAGTGACCGGGTAAAGGCCGCGTGCTGATGGTGCTAGCAATCAAGCCCAGTTTTCTGAATTAGCCATCCGCCATTGGCTGCCTCTAACATTGCCGGGCCCCTCATGGAAATGTTCTGTTCGTCAATACTTCAACTCTAAATAGTAAAGCCTGAAGAAACAGTACTGCGGTGGGTCATTAAACATAGTCATGGTTTAGTGCTGTGGACACTCTTAGCCTTTGTTCCTGGAGACAAAGACTGTGACTCAGGAAAGAGCCCTTGGTGGCACGTACAACAGGATATCTCTCGTAATACACAGGATGCTGAGCTCTTTGATTTTGTAGTGTAGGGGAAACCCTCAAAGGTGATTGTTAGTAACC
Organism: Ctenodactylus gundi; assembly: GCA_004027205.1. Lineage (NCBI taxonomy): Eukaryota > Metazoa > Chordata > Mammalia > Rodentia > Ctenodactylidae > Ctenodactylus > Ctenodactylus gundi. Next base: position 1,170,967 of record PVKB01000081.1, on the reverse strand, counting down.
TGAACTCCCATTTACTGTCCATATGTTCTCATGAGGAATATATAATCAATGGTAAAAGAAAGTGTTGAAACGGCATTGCCTCCTGATTGCTTTACGTCCACCAGCTTCTGACAAATTCCATAACCCGTTTGAGCAGCATTATAAATAAGCAGCTTTGTGTAGTTTCATTTTCTTATTTTCCTTTAGAATCACTGTGATCCATGAGCCTTCCAAGGCCTATCCTATCCGAAGCATCAGAAATAAATCATAAATATTTATAGCATTTAATCATGAGGCAGCCAAAGAACTAAAGAAGTGTTATATTATTCAGCAACTCATTAAACACCCAGCATGCTTATAATCCAATGCTGAGGCCTGTGCATGGTTTCTTCCATCACCACTTGTCCTCTTCCTCTGAAAAAAAAAAATTCATTAATGCTCAGATAGGTTTAAGTTATGGCAAGCATGTCACTTAGGCAACACCAAACTGGATGTCCTAGAAAAGTACAGTTTAACAGAAACACAAATGTGTCCCTTGCTATCCACGACAGAGAAAAGAGGAAAGATGCCAAGTTGGGGTGGGGGTGGAAGAGAGGGAGACAATTACCGAAGCCTCCTGTGAGCTCGGCAATAATAGCTGGAGCATCACATTTACATTATTAATGACGCCATTTCATCCCATTCGCATATTCCCTTTGTTTGATTATTTTTGAAGAGAAATATTAGTTCTGTTACTCGGTGGATAGCATTCACAAAAAGAGCTATACCGATGTGGACGAGGGACATCTTTAAGAGATACTATCGCTGACGGTGTTTGAGCAGAGGAAGGATGCTCTTTCATTAGATTCTGTTTTGCTAATTTTCGTCTGCTTTGTGTTTGAGGCAGGGTCTCCCTATGTTGCCCAGGCTGGTCTCGAAATCCGAGGCTCGGGCAATACTACAGAGTGGGACTGTGGCCATAGGCCACTGTGCGTGGTAGGATCTTGAAGAAAAGGTTTAAATCAGAAAAGACTACGGGGTCACTTTCCCTGCAGGCAAAGGTGGGAACGTCCGCTTCCTTCGCCTATTCCAGAACTTCAAAGGCACAGATACCTTCTCTAACTCCCTTTGAGACAGGTGTGGCCGTCTGACCCAATTCTGGTGAATGAGATGTTGGGAGAAGGCTCTAAGGAGAGTGGAGAAGGCTTTTGAGGAAATGTTTTAGAAGCGACAGCCTGTCAGAAATCTCGTACATGCTGGTGGGGTGTGTTTTGAACAACAGTTGGGCATTTGCTTAGAAAGCTAACGCACGAAGGTACCATGTGACTGAGCACCTCTGCTCCTGGCTATATGCCCGCTCATTCACATAAAAATTCTATCCACAAATATCCACAGCAGCATTGTTTCAAAACCCCAAAATGGAAGTGACCCAAATGTCCATATGCCAGGGGGTTAAATCCATACAATGGAATATTACTTAGGCACAAAAAGGAATAAATTACTGATATTTCTATTGAATGGATGAACATTAAAAATAGGCTAAATGAAAGAAGCTGAACATAAAAGGCCACATATTATATAATTCTTATCACACGCAATGTCCAGAATGGGTGAATTCATTGAAACAGAAAGTTTATAGTAGTTTATGGTAGCCAGGATTGGGGAAGTGGGTGGGGAGAATGCTGACTAGCAGTGATATGGTGCAACTTTCTTCGGAAATGATAGGAATGTTCTGGAACTAGTGGTAATGTTGCAGCTGTGAATAACTAAAAGCCATTGTGAATATGCTAAAAGCAACTGGACTGTACACTTGAAATGAGTAGATTTTAGATATGTAAATTATGTCTGCTACAAAGATAGACTCAGCAAGCTGAGCGGTAGGACCTCTGCCCGTTGTCCTCATAGCGACCTGGAATGCAGAGGGAAGGTCTGTGGTGCAGCAGCACACCATGAGCATGAGGACAAAGGCCAGTGGCTAAGATGAGTGGAAGTTGCCAGGACCCAAGAAACCTCTCACTTGGTTAAGCCGCTGTTTGTCAGGTTCTCTGCTGGTGGCAGAGTGTAATCCTAACATACCTCCCAACTTCAAGATTTGATGGGAAACCAATTACTGTTAAAAACTGAGAAGCACCTGGAGAAGTGTAGGAAAACAGTGCTTCAGAAAGTGCAATTTAAATAAAATTTCCAATTCATGGAGCTATTGAGTACTTGTACTACAGCAAAAAGCAGTTTGATATTTAGTTTATGATCCTGCACTATGATACAGCAATGCAATGTTAAATACATAATTTAAGGTCATATTTTAAAAAATGTAATGTATATGAATAACTTCCATTATGACTGTCCCATTAAGACATGTTACTCAAAGATGAATAGTCTATTTTTAGATTATTTCCAAAATGCCTAAAAGAAAAACTTGCAATGGCGTATCCTCATTAGAGCTCTAGATAAGACCGTAGACATTTAGAAACCACAATTTGTTAAGCGATACATAGCCATAATTTGAGTATAAAGGAAGCCATTATGAGTGAAGACATTATGAAATATGCTGACATTTATGGTCATCTGAAAGATATTAGCAGGTGCCAGTGTCATTTTAAACTAAACTTTCTGAAATCTGTGCCCATAAATTCTCCATCTAGTTGCACACATTTTAATTTAATGAGATATCTCAGTATCCCTCTGTTACTGATCTTTTTTGTCTTGGCTCCAATATTATAAAATTTGGGGATTCTGAATTTTAATGCTGTTGACTACGTGAATGTACAGTGGTCAAATTTACCTAAATTGGCTCTTGGAAATGGAAATAAAGTTTGATGTCTGTACTCTATCACTCTCAGAAATAATTCATTCATGTGAGACGAAGGGTGGTCCCAATGTTTTTCACTCATTAAGCATTTTAAATTACCAAATATTTTATTCACCTGAAAAATCAAATTAATCACATGGTTGTCTGAGCAAATAACTGTTGTATTATGAATTCAAAAACACAGCTTCATTCAACAATAAATAACACGAATTCAAATAACATACAGACTGATGCTTTTTTTACTTCTTAATAAGTTAACAATTGCAAGCAGAGATAAAAAGTGTGTGATAATGTGATTAATATGCGCCTCACGTTCTATTTCATTTTGCTTTTGACAATCCTAAGATCCCTGATGGGTGTTTATTTTATGGTACCGTAGGTGTTGAAAATTTGGAAAACTGAGCTGCTCTTTACAGGACACACCTCAAGAGATATCCTTCCCAGCAGTGCTCATTTAGCTCCACCTCCGCTGGTGCATTACTCCCCGTTGCACAGAGAGCAGAAGAGCAAGCAAGATTAAACAAGTGTGCATGCGTGTGCGCTTGTGTGTGTATGACAGCGAGAGAAATTTCCTTGTAAAGTATAAGGATTTAGAGAATCTTAAGGAATTATTATTGTCACTTATACACAGAGTTTCCTAACATCCAGGGCACTGACCATGGAAGTGAGCGGTGGGCCAGTGTGAGAAGCTTCATCTACAATATATTTACAGCCATTTGCCATGACTCAAATCACCACCTGAGCTCTGCCTCTTGCCAGATCTGCTGTGGCAATAGATTCTCATAGGAGCACAAACTGTACTATTATCTGTGCACGTAAGGGATCTAAATTGTACGCTCCTTATGACAATCTAATGCCTGATGGTCTTAGGTGGCATTCCTCTAACCTACCTGTCTTCATTAAGCTCTGGTTGGCTTTATCAAGCCAATATGCAAAAGGGAGAGATACTCCTATAGACAGAAGAGTAGCAGGAAACAAGGTAGCTCACCATTTATGGAAATATAAGACTGTGTACTTCCTAAGTATAGGTAGAAGACATATGGAAGTCTTCTAAAGCTTGAAATACTTTTTAGGGAGGCAAGAGACAATAAATATGTTTAGCTCATCAGGAACCTTTCGCTGATGAAAATAATCACAATAATTAGTCACTGCATCAAAAATGCATTGTGGCGAGTTGCTCAGCTGGAACAATTACTATTCTCCACCCCACTGACCTTTTAAGAAGCTTCATCTCCTAGTTACATTTCACATTTATCCCGCACACCGTAACCTACACTACTTTCAAGGGATCGGTTGTGACGCATGTTTCTCTACTAAGTTTATAAATACACACAGATGTGATCACAGGAAAATGTCTGGGTTCACATCCAAATGCTACAGCTACCTTAAAATAGCTGTGCATTTCTGTTACATACTCCTTAGTGAGTGTGATGTGTTTTTCTCTCTTTATTTTTTCTATGATGTGTTTGTAGATTCTCTAGGAAGCAATGAGGTTGTGGAAAAAAAGCTCCTCCTTGCTCTCAGTACCGCACCTGGCTTGTCTCACCAACGCCTGGAAAGCCAGTGACTTCCACGCTGTAGTAGGGATGGAGATTTGATGCCTGAGGCTCATGAAGACGGACACTGTTCTCTCACCTTCGTATCCCCTAGGCCTTATAAGGCCTTGTTCCTGAGCCAAATCCAAATGACTCTAAGAGGAAGCAGAAGATTAATTCCTCCAACAGGGGACTCCAGGCTTATCAGACTGAAAAGTCACTGAAGTCAAATTAGCAAAATCAAGGATGATAATGGCTATTTTAATGATAAGTCAAACTTCAATATTTTAGAAAATTACCTTTATGTTAAGATTATTAAGATGTAGAATCACATGAAAGAACAGAACTATTAGAAACTTCTGAAAGGAGTTTTCAGAGAAGTGGTGTCACCAAGAACTTTTTTTTCTCTCCTTTATTAAATTCAAGAGAATTAGTCAACTCTTCCTCCATCACAACGCTATTAGAGACATCTAAAGCTTACAGTCTTCTGACTTAGAAAGTGATTTTCTAGCATGCTCACTTCAAAGGAACTTTGAAATCTCCGACTGTAAGACCCAGCCCAATGTTAGTCAACCAAAGCACCACTTAGTGGCGTGTTTGGGGTTCATTTCAATAGATCTTTAATAAGCAGTCATGTAGCACATTTCTCTGCGCTGTTGCTATAAATCTGTCTCTCTAGGAAGCTCTCATGCTCTACCACACCGAGAGATCGGTGAACCTACCATTGTCACCTATGCCTGCTGGCGTATGTCACCTTTTGTTCAATTTCCCGAACTTTTAGGAGTGCCGAGATTCGGATCTTTTCTTCAGGCCAGAAAGGACCCTTGTCACAGAGATGGTGTAAGCACACATGCCTCTCCTACCTGTTAAGCTGCCTTCCTCCTCCACAGAAGAAAGAATGGAAAGATTGGCAACAAAATGAAGCAGCTGCTACAGATTCCACTTGGATAAGCTGCTGGGATAGAAAGGAGGGTTATGCCAGCCTGGAAAGGAGTGCTCCTCTTGCCTTGCTGGAAAGACCAGGGGAACAGCATCATTCTTGTCTTTTCTGTGGCATGCCCCCTCCGGGTCACACATCTTTGAAGGTACACATGCCTGGGTGAAGATGGAGGTGTTGGGGTGTGTGTGTGTGTGTGTGTGTGTGTGTGTGTGTGTGTAAGAAAGAGTCTGTCCTTCCCATCCTGCATGAAAGAGTATTTCTCTAGTAATTCAACTCTTATACATATGTAAAATCTCCTAACTGGGAAGTATCATCCATTAAATTGCGCAAGGTCCTTTCCACAAAAGCCTCCATGACAAATTATTTTCAGAGCTCAATGTCAGGAAAGGCTTGTCTCTCTTGAATAATAGGACTGTTTGCTCTACTGGGGAGAAGTCACGAAACTCACCATATTTTCCTCTTCATATTGGATATGCTGAAGCTAAAATTTGAGTATAAGCACTGTTGTGGTTAGGATCTGGAGTGTCCCCCAAAAGTCTCATGTATTTTGATGGAACCGTGTGATGTTGGTGGATTGGGGTCTGGTGTGGAGGCATGGATTGCAGTTAAGTTAGGATTAGCGGTGTGTAGTGGCCACACCTGGATGCAGGAGGGAGTGGTTACTGGGCGGAGACCTGAAAGGATACATAAGCTGCACCTGCTTTCCTGGAGGATTGGGGGGCTAGTCTCAGCTAGCCTCAGCTTGTCTTCCTGTTTATTCGGGGGAAGCTGCCTCCACCTCTCTCTCTGCGTGTACTTCGCTTGTTGCCGGCCACCCCTGAATGGACTGTGACCTTCGAGACTGTGAGCTAAATTAAACCTTTCCTTTCCTAAGTTTGTGGGTGTCGGGTATTGAGTCACAGCAACGAAAAAGTAACTAAGACAGTACTATCACTTTCTTCTTCCTTGTTTTTGCTGAAATATAGTTTCTTTCTTTTCTCCCTGCTTTTACACCTACTAAATCTGATAGACTTCAATCTTATTCAAAACCCACCTTTGGAAAGTTTGCAAAAGTTAATAACAGTAAGCATTTGTGTGACATGTTCTAGAATCTTTAATCTGTGTAGTTTGGAGTACAGACCTATTACTTTTCTCTCTATTTCTGTCCTGTCCCCTTCCTACCTGCCACCCTGGCCTCTTTTTGTAAACTACAATAAATTAGAAGAGAAAGAAATTCTTCCTTGTATCACAGGATTCAAAAGTTTACTTCGAAGGAAATTCAAAGTGACCTGCTTGATGATAAAGGGATATTTGTTCTTTGGGTTTTTTTCTCATTTCAATATACTGAATAAAAAGCACATTTGCCTCACTGAAATTTGCATTTTTCTCACAATAGCCACAACGGAATTTTTTGCATATGAAGTTGGATTCTTTTCCTCAAAATTTGGCATCGGTGGGTTGTCACTTGTATCAAGACCATAAGACCTTAATCATCTGGGACTTTGTGGATTTTGAATATCCTGTTTCTTTAAAATGGGAAATATCCCAGAAATTCCAGTCGTTTGGTGTCCCCGTACATCTCACAAAACGTCTTATGCTTGGTGAGAGAGCAAAAACCTCAGGTCAAACTCTATATCCTCACTTGGTGCTCAGAAAATGTGGCCAGCATTACATCAAGTTTTTAAAGGGGCATAATTACAGAGCATTGGAGAAGGGAAACCAGGTTGTAAAAATCACTGACAAGCAGCTCTACAGCGTCTCCTATATTAACAATGGAATCTTGATATTCACAACTATTTGTTCCTAATATTTTCTCAGTAAGACCATTACTAGACTGTGGCCATATTCTTCTTAGATATAGACAAGGAAGCCTGGGGTCCAACATAAGGCAAGGCATTCAAGAAGACAACAAAATAATCATCTCTGGGATATCCAGTCATAATCAGACCTTTCACAATCATAATCTTGAAATAATTTGGCCTAGTAGGCTACATATGTAATCACATTTTCATTTTATAAATGGAAAAACCAGAAACTCCGAGATTTTAGTGGCCCATTCCAGATTGACTGGTAAGGTTTTATAACTCTGCCACCAGTGTTCTGCCACTCCTGGGTAAAGACATCCAGGGTGGCATTTATATTATCCCTTGCTGTGTAGCCTTTGGTGGTTAGAAAGATTAATCAGTCGTAAGTGATTCAGAAGCACTAAGTAAATATGGGTGTGTAGACATAAAGGAACAGTCACACACCAAATAGCTTTTCACCTAGATATATTTGAAGAAGGGTGCTCTAAGAAGAATTTTGATAGGTTCCAGAGGAAAAGGCTTTTATGTAACCATCCTGTTAATATTCTACAGAGCTACTTTAAATTGATTATATCACTACAACATGCCAATAAAAATCTAGAGGAAATTAGTAATTTTGCTGCTCTTGGTACTGTCCAAATAATGGGCCTAAGATAGTATGCTTTAGAAGTTGTTTTCTAAACAGTACACTATTTTAGAATTTTCTTGTGATCAATAATACACACACACACACACACACACACACACACACACACACATGAAAGGAGAGAGATTTCCTGGTAAATATGCTCAGTGTTGACAGTCATAGCAGATGAAGAGCCTTCATGAGGAACAGGTTTGGGGATTGTTTGTTTGAATTATCTGAACAATTGTCTCTAAGCTAAGGGTCAAACTAAATATATATGAGGCAGAGATGAAAGTGACTTAAGGAATTTTCATTTAAAGGCATATATTCCTCATCATTGACCCTAACGATAGCATTTTTTCAAAATAGAACTTCATATGGTATTTTCATTGGTAATGGCAAAGGAGAAAGATTTGGTTTCTGGAAAGCCAGCAGGAGCAGTGCTGGGGTTTACTCACCTGCTGCCCACTCCTTGTCTCCCTCTTTTCTGTCCTTTCTGTTAGTGTTAGGATTTTGACTGTATTGTTTAAGAAGCCCTCCACCCTCCAAGGAATTTTTGTGTTTGCTCAGCGTTTTCTAGGTTCGGTGCCACGTGAGGCAATAAGAATGATAGGATTTCAAATGTCAGAGGTTTGCATGGTAGAAAGGAAGCTTCGGCTGCCTGTTGGACAAGTACGAGAGGTGTGGATCTTGGGCAAACATTCTTCTCATTCACTAAGAGAAAAGGAATTTGCTTTTCAGGCATGGCATTCCTTCACTTCTCCAAGAGTACAAACTGCTTCTTCAGAAGACGCTAGAGAGCGATTCCAGATGCCCTGGGCAGACAACTTACCCTTGGCCTAGGTGTACAAGCAGGAGTGAGGCCTTCATCTGCAGGCTGCAAACATTTCCTTCCAATTCCATAAGTCACTTCTTAAAGTGATCACGATGACTTTATGAAGCACCAACTAAGCTAGTCCATGAGTATTGTCAATCATATAGATTCTTTTCTATAGGAAAATATTAGAGAGGAACGTACCTGAAAACTTGGCCCACTTTTTTTCTGCACAAAGTGATAAGAACCACTATACTTGGCTCTCGAAGAAGAGTATTATTTAAGGAATCTGCTGAATGTTTATAATTAAACAATAGACAGATCATATATGAGAAATAGAAAATAGACTCCACAGCTATGAGGTTATTAAATGTACGAGACTATGACATCATAAAAATGTCAAATGAATAATTACATATGGAATCACACAAACGCTGGGAGGGAGGAAGGACCTGGGAAATCTTTTAAATCAGAGGTCGACAAACTTTTTATGTAAAGGGTCAGACTAAATATTTTAGGCTTGGCAGGCCAGAAGGTCTTTGATGCACGTCTTTAGCTCTTCCGTGGTACTGGAATAGTAGCCTTAGACAGTAACAGATGATTATTTTTCAGTAGAACTTTATTGTTTAAAAAAAAAAAAAAAGCAGACCAGGGGTCCAGCTTTGGCCTATGGCTCTAGATTGCTAATCCATACTATTAGTCTATGCTTCCAACGTGAATCCCTTCCTGCGGCACTGCAGCCACTCTGTGTTTGGACAGCCGTACCAACCAGAGTGTTTCCCATATGAAGCCACACAGTGTGTCTCTCTGACACTCCCACTTTTTGGTGACCGCCACCATCGTGTGTCATGATAGTGGCATCCTGCATGACCTCGCTGGTTCCATCTGGCCCTTCCTACAACCTGCCCCCACATGGCAGTCTTTGAGTACTCCTTATAAAATGTAAGATAACCATGTCATTCTCCAGCTCGGGGGCCTCCGATAGTTTCCCACTACATTTAATATAAAACAAAATGTTTTACCTTAGCCTCTCAGGCACTAACACAAGTTCATGACTATTTCTCCGACTGCATTTCTACTAGTTACTGCTCACTGGCCTCTTGCTGATTTGTAGATATGTGGTGTGCATTCCCGCCTCAAGGCCTTTGTGCTGGTCTTCATGCCTGCCTGGAATTCCTTCTCCCAGATATCTACTGGCAGGACTTGCTCCCCCACTTCATGCAGGTCCCTGCTCCAGGGTCAGCGTCTCAAAGTAGTCTTCTTAACTGCTTCCTCTATTGTGCTCCAGGATTTATTAGCATTTTTATTCTGACTTACATTATTTCATATAATCTAATAACAGCATTATATTACAAATATGTGTGTAATTCTTTTTATCTTTGACCTCCCAATCACATGCCAGTTTTACAACAGTAGGAATTTATATACCCTATTCACGATTATATTGTCAGTACCTAAAGTAGTGCGGCAGAAGTTTGTGGGGCGCGTGATAAATGTGGCTTTGTCTTTTGGAGCTTCTTAAAATATGTACGCGCACTCCTTGGTGTGACAACGCTCTGTACATGCGGGCAGGCGCTGTAGTCCCTCTACATCTACGACCCAGAGATGTGTGCATTTGACTCTGACCTTTCACATTATTTCTGTAGACCTAATGACTAATCATACCCTTGAGTATGGACCTTGCCTTCGTTTGTCCCTCAGGTCACACCTGCCCCTGGCCACTCAGAGTATCCTCTCTCTCAGGCCCAGTATAGTTTGGGGAACTTTGTCTCCTGAGGTTTCCCCAGGCACTTAGATTCAAACGCCTTGTGTGTGGACACTTGTTGTTCCTTTTAGCTGCTCGTCATCTGAACCCTCGTGTGTCTGAGTTGTCCCGTGGCACAAATTGGAGTCCTCTATTCAGCCGGATCTGAAATCTCTATCTACTCATTTTCCCCAGCCACCTTTACTGCAAGATAAGTACAACAACGTGATGTAAGTTTTATTTATCAAGCGCCCTAGCCCTAAAATCGGTGGCAAAGATGAGTATAAAGCAACAACTGCTCAAGATCCGTTCTGGTGAGGCGATGGTAGAGGCAGCCAGAACAGTCAGCTGGGAGGCAGCAGAGCATCCACCGCTTCTAATTTACCAGGTGACCCGTTTATACAAAGTGTAAACTGTGGTGCTAAGGTGTTAACCTCGCCTGGGCGGGACCTATTTAGTTGCACGTCCAAGTGTCTGCAGTAGCATATAACAGAAGCTTAATCAATATTCATAAGTAAATGCACAGAGTTGACATTTTTAAATCATCAGCCTGATGAAAATTCCAGGTTTTTATCAGCAAAGATGTGGAAGAGAGAAACATTTACACTGTGCTGATGAGATTGTATATTGCTGCAAACATTTTTTAAAATCTAAAATATAATTTAATGCTCAGGAATCTATCCTTCGCAACACCACTAATGTCTGATCCTAAGATGTCCATTATTTGCAAAATACTGAAAATAAGTGTCAATCTATAAAGAAATGGATAAATAATTTTTTAATATACTTATGGAACAGAACTACATGCATTGACATGGAAAGGTTTCAGAACTGTCTGATAAAAATAGTATCTAGTGCTGGTTTGCAAAGACGTTCATAAGAATTTTTTTCAGGAGGATATACACAGCAAAGTTTTGATAATGTTTGCTGTGGAGAAGGGACGAGGTCGGTAGAAGGAGAGTTTTGCTTTTTAAATCCTATGCATTTGATTTTTTTCTATTTGATTTTTTCCCTTTGTTCACGCTGTTATTCATATTTTAAAAATAAATGAGATAGCATTTTTGCTATCAAATCATCACAGCATTTTGGTTTTGCTTAGGTGTTTTTAATGACAACACTCTTTAGAAAAAAGTACTGGGAAATGGACGCACCTACATTACTAGTGGCATGTGCATTGTTAACAATCCCTTTGGAAAAACATCTGATACTATGTAACAAAAGCCTGTAAATATTCATTTCTTATGGTACTGAAAAAATGATTACAATTCTATTTTAAAGGAGTCTGACCCACTTATAAAAAGTGCTTTATACAGATGTGCCAATGAGCTTATTCTCTAAAATGTCTCAATGTTGGAATCAAATATTCAATATCTAGCAATATATCGAATTAGGGAACAGCCACAGAAAATAAATATCATTTAATTATTTCAAGTGATAGAAAGATTTTGTAACATAGTGAATATATTTAAAGTCTGACTTTAAGAGAAGGAAGTAGCTTGCACTGCTAGAGAGAAGGGTGATCATAACCATGATACGAGATATTGAGAAAAATACCTACAGACAATGTTATTAATAAGTAGCAGAATTCTTTCCTAACTAAACTGACTCTCCATATTTTTCAAGTTTTGTCTAATGAGCATTCATTTTGTGATGGAAAAAATAACTATTCTATAAAGAAGAAAATGAGACCCACTTGCTATGTTCATAGTCAACTTATTCTGACACTAAATTAATCTACCACTTCAATTTCTAAATTAAGTGCTCATTTACCATTTCTAAAAATTGGCTACAGCACTTTACCAAGGATCAATCATTAAACTCATCAATTTTTATTATCCAAAGACACTAATTACTCATCGTCAAGTGTTGCTAATTTTGTCTTCCGAATGTTGACGGGCATCACCCTCCTCTCCACACCCACTGTCTACCTTGGTGAAAAGGCCTGGACCCTGACCACGGAAAGCATCACTCTTGCTTCTCTCTGTTTTATCTTCCACCCTGCAAGAAGGCAGTCTTTTTACAACACTGATCTACTGCATGAATCATTTGCCCAAGTCTTGTGTTGCAAGTTCAAGCCTCTTTGTTGAGCCTCCCAGACCCTCCTCACCAGGCCCGCCTTGCTTTCAGGCCTCAAAACACACAAGTGCTCATGGTTGCTTCCCTGGGCTGACCTTTCCCCGTCCCACCTGCCTAGCCTCTGATCGGGACTTCCCATAGCTACTCATCCCTGACTTCTCCGGGCCTCACATCCAACATCAACTTCTCCAGAGAGAATTCTCAGAATTTCCTTCTGGGACACACACTTTAATATAGAGTTTTAACTGCTTCCCTAAAGCTGGTAAATCAATACCACTTGGCTGCTTTTAAGGTACTGCAAATATAAGAACACACCTAACTCTCCAGCGAATGGACAAGAAAGGCATAATCTCTATTTTATGATCAAGAAAGGTAAGATTCAAAGGGGAAGTAAAAATGATTAAGATGCGATGTGTATGTACACCAAGTACCCAAGTTGAATGTTATTATTACGTATTGCATATATAAACTAATAATAATAATTACAGAGGAAAATGCTATGTAATTTCTTTCTTGGGTATTCTTATATTTCCACGATACTTAGTGAGTTTATTGTCTTCGAAGAATAGAGAGAGTGAGAAATATGGGATACGTGTCTTAATTCCCCAAGGTGAATGTAATTATTATGTACCAGAAACATAGACTAATGAAAAGTTTTAAGAAACAAAGGTAAAAGTGAAAGAAAGACAACACACCTGATTACTGTCACCCAGCTTACAGGGTAGAGCTAGGACTGGTACTCAGGTACTGTAACAATTTTTCCTTCCTACTTTGTTTTCTGAGCTATTAGGATTACAGAGATGAACCTGGAGTGGCAGAGGAGTCAGTAGCTGAGGGGAACGCTAGCTGATGGAGACTCTAGAAGACTAGTCTGAGTATTTTGACTATTTAACTGTCCTTTGTCAAGTACCCATTCTGTTCCAGCTTCGATGCTGGGCACTTAATGCAAATTGCCTGGCATAGCAGCGGAAAGACGGGCCTGCCTCATTTGAGCCCCATCTCTGCTCTTCAGCGTGGGTCTTTGGATAACTCATCCATGCTGCAGTTTCCCCTTTATAAAATGAACCTAATGAAGGCTCCTCCCTCATACAGTTGTGGTTAATACTCATCCAGCCTGGAGCAGTGCACATACCTAGTAGGTTGCAAAGGTATTTTTGGCATGTGCCAATCTGTTGCCGAAGCCTATATTCTTTCCACTGAGCAGAAGAATGTAATGATTTAGAGATGAGGTGGCACCTTGGGGTCAGAAGACATTGGCCAGTGCTTTCTGTTGGTGAAGAAATCTTGAGCAAGTGGCTTCTCTTTAGTGATTTTTACATCTCAAAATGATAGAAATTGCTTCTGATTGGGCAGGTAACATAACACAACTAGGGAAAAAACACATAGGTTAATTATGCTTCTTGCCTCACTGGGTGGCTGAGGCCTTGAAGGGTGTTTGCAGAAACACTTATTACCATCGGAACATAAGTAGGGAAAGGACTGTTGAAACAACCTAGATACAGAAACAGCGTGACCTGACTGTTTTCAAAAGGAGTACAGGGTAAGACATAAAACAGTAAGCTCACAGGTGACCAAGGCTTGTACATTTCATTAACTATTTTAGCATTGGATTTTTAAATGTTATTGAATAAGTCTCAATAATAACAATGATTTCTACTAGCTTTATTTGATGGTACAGGCTTGGTACTTTTAATCCACATTACTAATGAAATTAACCCAAATGCTAGATATTTATTTTGTAACCTGACTCAAGAAGAATTATTACTGTTCAGTTGGGACTCTGAAGCTTGTCAGATACTATTGCAACAATCATCAACCAGAAATCCTTGCCTGTCAAGTGGAATCCTGGTGCTATTGGATGCAACAATCATAGTCTATAGAATCCAAGCAGGGGGAAATGATACCCAGTGACTTATGAAAAATTGATGGCTGGAAGCATTTTATCCCAAGCATGCTTTTGTCTCTACCCTCTTCCATTCTTGAAGGTCAGAAATTTTTCCATGAAAGTTTAGATAAAACTGAAATTTAGGTATACAAAGAAAAAGTGAAGTTTACGTATTGTTTTCACTGAAGCAGAACAAAAAAAAATGTTAAATGCTTGGCTTGAATTAAGTTGTTTTCTTCTTTTGACATATAAACTCTCAAAATGAATTGACTAACAAGGGCCCTTTAGTAAAACTATATAAGTAATGCATTTTTGGTACATCTAATCTGAAAATGATTCTTTAACAGACTCAGAGGAAAGAAAAGCCATTGTGTAGGGCTGAGGGCATAACTCAGTGGTTAGCATGCTTGCCTAGCAAATGTAAGGCCTTCGGTTCAATTTTTCCCAGTGCCACTTTAAAAAAAGAAAAAGAAAAATTAGCTGGATGTGGTGGTGCATGTCTGTAATCCCAGAACTTAGAGGCTGAAGTAGGAGGACTGTTGTGAGTTTGTTTCAGGCCTGGGCTACTCAGTGAGTTCAGGACCAACCTGAACCAGAGAGTAGTATTTAAAACAACAACAGCAAAAGACCTTATTGCATACATATCATATAAAAGATGGAATTTTTTGTAACCTGATCAATAAAGCCCTGTGACTATGGAGTATTTTATGAGAAACTGAATGTCCAAATGGACCATAGCCAGAGCAGATACAAAAACAGCTTTTCCCCCATCCATATAAACAGCAAACTGCTCAGGAAATCAACATCTCATTTACAATAAACAGCCCAGGAAGGCAGCCTGCTCTAGGTTGGCCTTGTAGGAAATCAATCTGAAGTTCTAGAGATAATTTCAGAAGCAAAATAAGGTCTGTAACAATTAGACCAATATGTCAGGAATTGATTACAGTTTCTCTAATCAGTGTCTCCATTTCCAATTTAGGACCCGCTAGAGAAAATCAAATATGTGCCTCCAGCTGATCACATAGGATGTCCTGCTTCTTGTTACCTGAACTACAGCTTCCCTAAGGTCACAGCGGCCAATCAGGGCTCATTTGAAGTTTCCCTTTCCCACTCTTTTGCCAGCCCCCGAGACCCAAGTGGCTGACTCCCTTGCTGCAGCAAGCTCAGGATAAATGACCTTCGCTTTTTTCACTTGTTTAGTCTTTGTTCATATTTTAGACTTGAGAAATAAATAGAGAAGTTTTTACTATGATGGAAATAACCGAAAAATTCTTGATTTGGAAAGTGTCAACAAATGATAGTTTACCTTTTGTGTCAGTAGCAACTGTCAATTATGCGAATAAAGCTACAGACTATGTCCAAATTATCATTAGCACAGAGTAGACCAGGTGCAGAGAGGACATAAAAAAGGAACATAGAATTTGTACAAAAAGTAGACATATGGCATGTTTGGAAATATCGCGTTCTGCTCCATAAATATGTACAATTATTGTGTGTCAATTTTTTTTAAAAGCCGGTGGTGTGAGGTATCAAATACACAGATTCTCTTTCTCCCCACATTTCTGTTTTCCTCGAGAACACGTTGCCTGTGCATCATTTTTAGCCATGAGAGGGAACATTACCACTGAAATGTTTCCTGTTCCTTCTTTCTATCTCTTTTGGTTCTTCAGCATTGTAGTGCTTGCGTCTCTCCCTCAACCAGCATAATATAATAAGCCTTTTGCTTTTAGGGGGAAAAACAGCATCTTTTTCACCATGTCTTTCACTAGACTAGAGGACTAGCTGCATAAATTGTGCAAAATGAAAATGTGGAGCCTCTCGTTTATGGATCAAGAACTTTTAGACAGTGTCCCCTGAGCATTAGCCCAAGCATGAGACCCTGCTGAGGTGCTTCTGAGGCCCGCCCAGGGCACACACCTGTAAAGCCAGCCCTGCTGGGCTGAAAGGCAAACAGTTTAGGAAACATCTCCGCCTTTTCTTGGCTTCTTTTCCTCCTTGCTTTCCTAAGGGAATGATCTCTGGAAAATGTCATCCTTTTCATAACAAAGCAGAAAGAAGACCAGCAGAGTTGTTTCCCGGCCCTCCTGTTCCTGTTAACCCCAAGTGTCGATTGCGCAGGGACTGGACTTCCTGGGGAGACAAGGTCGGCCTCTGTTCTCTCTTTGGTCTTCATCCACAGCACTTTATCAGCCCTCTGACTGGAGATCCTAAAAGCCAAGCACATGATCCCCTCCAGGGGCTTTTCTAGGAGGACGGGAGGCCACATAAAAGCAAGACTCGTGTGTTCTTGAGAAAGAACACGGATCTGTCAGTGGTAGATGAAAATTAGATACTGGAAGTTCATAAACTGGGTTAAATGAATCATTAGATAGTTCGTTGTTTGCTAAAAATAATAAAAACACATGCTGAATAGCAAGTGGCTATGAATATTTAACCACAACAGATTCCTTTTTTATGTACAGACTATTGCAGCTGTTAGACTGTAGAACAAAGACAGAACAGTGGGAAAGCACTGTAGACACCAAGGAGATTCTTATATTCTTACTGTAAAGTCAGCCTTTTTTTTAATTAGGAAAAACATGATACTATGTTGTCTCATGGTTTCAAAATACCAATCTTCAGCAAATAAGCCCAGCTGATGCCTGTAAATACCATCATCAGACAAAAAAAAAATCCATTATTCATCTTCCTTGGGAATATTTATTAGCATAAAGTTTAGGCAGTATAATTCCATAAAAGACCTGGAAGTCTTTCAGGACAAGATTCATAGGACAAGATTCTATAAAACTGAACTAAAATGTTATGTGTAATTATGTAACATATTAAAGCACTTTCAGCTCACCATGACTTTCCTACCATCACAGATGTTGGGATTTTAAAGATGTTAGGGCGTTATAGTCCAGTACTTATTTTCTCTTTGTTTAGGATTCCAGGCTGAGAGAGAGTAAGGTGCTCATGGGACTAGGCCCAGGTCCTATGGTCTGTACCTTCAGTCCCTGGCTCGCCCGGTGTTTGTGCTGGAGGCCGCAAGGGAGGCCATCACTCCCATTACCCGAGAAGAGCGTTTAATTCTCTTCCCCTTCCTTCAACTGGCATGCTTCAAAAACGTTTACCTGCCAAAACCCATCCACTAATGTAGCCTTAAAATGGAAAACTGTTATTAGTCTTTGTGATTTAAGTAAAATAATCAGAGATTTCCCCCTTAATAACAGTAGACTTTATTGAGCCAGGCACTATTTGATGATCTATCTATCCTCTCCAGATGGACCCATAATAAGCCTGTGATCCTCATGTTTGTACATAAGGCAACTGGACCTTAGAAAGGTGAAGTAATCTGCCTAAGGTCACACAACTATGGTCTGCTTGACCATGCTCACAAAACTAGCTGGTGCCACACCAGGACTGAAACACGTTTCTTTTGGATCCTAGGCCTGTAGACTTTTTTATCTAAACAAATATTTGCCAAGCTACAACTGCATGCAAAACACTGTTAAACTCAAAGAGAACAGTGAGAATTGTAAACACTCTTTAAAAATAATTTCTAAAATAATCCCCAGTCTTAGGTCCTTCGTTCCATGCTGCATGCTGACGCACCATGAAAATAATTTAAGTAAGTCTTTCTGGCTCCAAGTATTTTTAGCTGTTTTCCATTCTGTGCAGAACCAAGTTCAAGTTCCTCTGTAAGGCTCACGAATAAGCTAGGAGAGGAGAAAGAACAAGATCGTGCTGACAGAGCCAGAGGTTTGAAGACCAACGTTGTTAACAGCTCATGATCCTGGTCAGCTCACCTGATGTCTGACCTCAGTTTTCTGTTCTGTAAACCTGGGAAACAGAGTTGCTGGAAATAGCCAAAAATTTAAATAAAGTGCCTGTGGCTGGGGGAGTAGCTCAGTAGTTAAAGTGCTGGCCTAGCAAGCGCTGAATTACCTGAGTTCAATTTCCCGGCACCACATAAACTGGGTGTAAGTGGAACACTCCTCTAATCCCAGCAATTGAGAGGCTGAGGCAAGAGGATTTCTGTGGATTCAAGACCAGCCTGGGCTATATAGTGAGTTCAGAACCAGCTTGGACTACAGAGTGAGATCCTCTCTTAAAAAAAAAAATAAGGGGCTGGAGTAATGGCTCAGTGATTAAAGTGCTTGCCTAACAAGCACTAAGTACCCAAATTTGATTCCCCAGCTCCACCTAAGCCAGGCACAGTGACACACGCCTGTAATACCAGCACCTAGGAGGCTGAGGCAGGAGTAGTGTCATGAGGCCAAGGCCAGCCCAAGCTTCATAGTGAGTTCAGGACCAGCCTGGGCTACAGCCCAGGCTCAAAAAAAAAAAAAAAAAAAATAATAATAATAATAAAGGGCTTGGCATATAGTGGGTAGCAATAAGATTCGATTCCTTTCCTTGTCTCTCTCACTCAATGCTCCATACTGTTAAAAATACTTTTTATATTTTTATTATCACCCAAAGGTGCTATAAGCTTATTAGGAGTCAGAGAGAGGGGCTTCTTTTCCTCTGCGTTCTCCAGGAAGATGATTGGACCGCGGGCGAGTGCTCTGTGCGTGACTGGGTGCTGCGGCATACTGCATTCTCCGAAATTGTATTTCTATGCTTGGGAGTTGAACTGTGAGAAAATGACCCTGCTATTTCTCCTTCATCTGATGCAGATTACTTTTTAAAATATTATCTGTCCAACTTGTTGATCCTTTTCACAAGGAGTGTTTCTTCTCCAATATTTCAGAACACCACTTAAAATCTGACCAGAAACAAAAAGTATTAAGGTGTGTGTTTCCAAATTGGGGGAGGGGGAAGGCACCAGCTATGACTAATGTTTTCAATTTATAGTATATTCAATTTGGAGAAAACCGTGCTTTTTTATAAGGTTGCATAACTGCTAACAAAAACATTTTCAGCCCCAGGATGTGTTTTTGGAAGAATTTAGCCGTATGTTACACCAGGGGAAAATGAAAATAACCAAAGGTATGACTGCTTGATACACGTCTTGTCCTACATTTAGAAGGCAACCAAGCACCTATCAAATCAAACATCCTCTACTCGTACTACTTGTGATGGTGGGCATAAAATAGACTTTAAAAAAGAGAGAAAGGTTTATTCTAATTCCTGGTAAGTGTCCTTGTAGACTAGGTAGGTACAGCCAACAGCGAAGATCAACAATCAAGAATTCACATCAAGAATGATTACAAGGGAAGAGAGAGAGGTGGTGTTACGTATTTCTACATCTGCGTGTTCCTGATTAAATAAAACAAAAAAGGCAGTAAATTACCTGCTTCCTAATATTTGTCATTGCAGCTCTTTGGAGATGAAACTATGGTGAACAGACTTTCAATGAATAATGAGTACCAGAACTCCAGGTAACTTGTACCTTCTCTCGGTAAGGAAAGAAGGCCGAATGGTGGATGGATAATAGGTTTACACTAATGACTAACTGAAGTTTATCCCGTCCCAATGTCTTTTTTACTCTGGGGCCCGGGCCAAGATATCATATGGATCTGATTTTAGAATGAACTGAATACACACAATCTCTTGAAAATACACAACAATCTTTTGAAAATTTCACCAACTTTAACTTTGTCACTGTTGCTAATTTTTGATCATTTTTGCCTACGCAATTGATACTGTAGGATTCAAATTATCAGTAGCCCTATTAAATAAGAATTTCAATTTTTAAGTGTGTAAAGAAAGAAAAGTTAAGGAGAGAGTGACAATACACACTTGTAATCCTGGCAACTCAAGAAGCTGAGGAAGAAAGCATGTTAGTTCAAGGCAAGCCTCAGTAGCACGGTGAGGCCCTGTTTCATAGTAAATACATAAATAAATAAATGCAACACCATCTGACCCTGTTGTCCCTATCAAGCTAATAAAAGCTCCTTCACAATCTTTAATTCTTGCTTTATTTCTCCCTTGAGAATTTATTTTATTGCTGAAGGACATGTGAAAATTCAGATCTATAGAAAAGTTTTGAATCACTCATCAGAAGAAAAAAATTATTTTTCAAGGACAGCAATGAATTCTGACAGTTTAATTGCAAGTTCAGTGGAAAGTTTGGTAGTAAGATGGGAATCTGAAAAGTATTATGTTGTCATTATGAATTAAGGATTATAAAAGAAATCCATTTTGAGTGGTTGTGGTAAATTATAGAGAAAACTTATAAGGCTGCTATCTCCCGATGTACCAATAGTGTTTATCGTAATTCATGTGATTATAAGAATTCAAACAGTGGAAAATACAAAGATACAGATTTTAAAATATTATTATATAAATGCAAGCCAGTTTTTTTTTAGCAATTCAAAACATGCTCTTCATGACATCATTTGTAATATCAAAAAACTGGAAGCAATTTAAATGCTCAATATGGGAAAGGAATAGGCAAATTATAGCACATTCAATTGGTGAATTAGGCAACAACTTAAAATTATAAATACAAACATCACAAAATGAAAAGCATAAATGATGCAGATTTAAATTTTTATGCAAATATGTATACATGTAAATATGTATGTAAGTATATATGTAAAAGCGTGTATAAAGTATGACATATAGAAATATGTTCAAAAAGAAATAATGGAAGACAATATTCAGAGTGATGATGGAGTTTACATTTATGTGGTGAGATGATGATTTTTTCCATTTTTTCCCAATATCATGTAATGTTTTAAGCTCTATAATTTTTAAAATTAATTTTAAAGACATTCCCTATGTAGAAATATCTTTAAACTCATGAAATTGCTAAGTTTTAATCTTTTGCCTACAAAAATTGGCACTGTATGTTTCAACCAAATACTATATTATCATTGTCCAACTTTTAAAATTAATTTATTTTTGTAATGAAATTGCTAACTCCTATAATTTTCCTTACGCTTCAAGATGGAGTCTAACCTTCAGGAAATTATCAGAAATAAATTATTTGAAAACTTTGACTTCAAAATTATGATGACTCAAGGGAGATTTTCTATTTTTAAGAAAACAAACTTAGCTCAATCTGTACTGAGTTGAGGCAGAGCTCATGATATTGTTCTGTCTTTTAATATTTTTGAAATAAAGTGTCATGTTCATTTTTCAATAATCCAATGGCCACTAGAAGGTAAAACTTTCATAATTTAATAAGCAAATTTGCTTGTAACCTGTGCTAGGAATGACATTTAAAATTGCTTCACACTCTGATTACTCAGAGATAATTAGTCCTCTAAATATTACTGTAATGAAACCATGACTTTAATGAATCATACAAATTCAAACCAAACAGAATCCTTACTGAATATTTAAGCTCTGTGTAAAAATTGCTTAATGATTGGTTAGAATTTGAAATTTTTTTTTAGTGCCAGCCAGGCTATGGAATTGGGAAGGTCAATGTATTTATAGGAATTTTGTGACTCCCATCCTAGAAAAAAGAAGTCAGACAACCTGGGTTTGAGGTGAAAATAAACTTTACCTTTGCTATAGAATTGTTTCTATAGGCACTTGACCTATAGATCAGTGTTTCTGGCTTTCAGTGAGGCATTTTTAGTCTTTTATGATATATTTCTTAAGTTACAGAAATATGGACTACTTTTAGAAAGAGTGACATTTAAGTTTGTGTGTGTGTGTGTGTGTGTATTGATGTCATTTGTACCAAGTGTAGTGCCTCGTACCTGATAGATAACATATTAAAGGTTGATAAATAAAAATTCGGTTTAGTTGGACAGTTGTATTAAAAATACAAATTAAATGCCTGAAGAGAGAGCTTTTGTGGCTCTTAGCCTTGGCTCTGTCCTATTCACTGTGACTTGAACAGAGATATGAGTCATATTCAACAAAGGTTCCAAGTAATATAAAGCGGTAGGACTAGTCAATGACGTCAACATGCTAAGTTCTCTTAGACTTCGCAATCATGAGTTGAAGCCCTATGATGTATTTCTGCAGCAATAAATGCAAAAGTTTCCCCCTTTTACATTTAAAAACAAAAACCTATGGCAGAGATGGCCTTGGTAGCAAAATCTTACGTTATGATCTGGAAAATTCGTGTGACCCACTCTTAATCTGAGCCAACAGTGTTTGGTTTGGTTTTGGTTTTTCCTTAATGTGGTTAAAACATACAGTAATGAGAACTGAACCTGGGGCCTCATGCACGCCAGAGAAAACACTGTATTGCTAAGATCCAGCCCATATTAGCCATTTTACTTGTACTCTTCAGTGCTGCTAACTATATTCACCTGTCTGTGCAACAACAGATCTCTGTAACTTTTTCATGTTGTAAAACTATAACCACTGCGCAACTCCTCACTCTCCTACCTCATGCCTAAACCTGAGCAAACACCATTCTACTTTGCCTCTAAGAGTTTGACCTGGTAACACCTCTCATATCAGTGGAATCATTGAGCATAATATCCTCAAGTTTCACCCATGTTGTAGCATAAGATGGGACTTCCTCCTTTTCCAAGGATGAACAAAATTCTGTTCTAGGGCTATGTCACATTTTCTTTATACATTCAAATGTCCGTGGACATTTGAAGTTGCTTCCACCTCTTGACTCTTGTGAAAGATGCAGCAATGCATATTCATAGTGCAAATTTATCTTTGGTGTGCTTGTGATTCTTTTGGATATACACTCAACAGGTGAGATTGCTGGGTCACATGATAGGCCTATTTTTAATTTTTTAGAAGCTTCCACATTGTTTTTCATAATGGCTATATCCTTTTACACTCCCAGCAACAGTGTACGAGAGTCTCAATTTCTCCACCTCCCAGCAACAGTGTACGAGAGTCTCAATTTCTCCACATCCTTGCCAGTATTTTTTTTTACTTTTATTTTTATAGTGGCTAACATAATGAGTGCTAGGTGACATTCCATTGTAGCTTTGATTTGCATTTTCTTGGCATTCAAAGATGTCAAACAAGCTTATGATCCTATTTTTATCTTTTCTGGAAATTTTTCTGTTCAAGTTCTTCGCCCATTTAAAAGTTGATTCATTTAACTTTTTGTTATTGAGTTGTAGGAACTCTTTATATATTCTGTATTCTAACTTCTTTCAGATACATAGTTTACAAATATTTTTTCCCTTTCTGTAGGCTGCCTTTTCAGTTGGTTGATTATTTCCTTAGATACATGAAATTTTTAAGTCTGTGTATTTTTACTTTTGTTGCTTGTGCTTTTAAGGTCATATCCAAAAAAGACATTGTCCAATATGTCACTAAGCATTTTCTTTGTGTTTTCCTCCAGAGTTTTGTAACTTTATATTTCAAAGTTTAGATCTTCAGTCCATTTTGAGATAAGTTTTGTATATAATATAGAATACAAGTTCTGAAACTCTAAGTTTAGAATTATTTATTTTAGATTTTTTTCATAACCTTATGTTACTATTCAAAAAGAAATAAACCAATTATCCTCAAAAGTTGTTATTTTATCTGTATTTATAACTCATTTAATTTTTAAGTTAAAACAACAAAACAAATAAAAGAACACTCCACTGGGGATTTTTTATAGCAAGGATATTAAGAGGCTTTAGAGTTTGTTTCAAACATGGCCTTTGCAATCATGCCATCTTTAGTTCAAATCACACAGTACCACTGTTGTTGTTTGGATCTAGAATGTCCCCCCAAATCCTCTTGAATTTGGGTGTAATGGGATACCTGTACAACCATGTGGTGTTAAGAGGCAGGTCCTCACGGGAAAGAGCAAAACACCGAAGCTCCACCCAGAAGGGGCAGATTACTGGACAGGACCTAGAAGGGGAGCTCCACCCTTCCTCACTCACTCGGCTTTCTGTCTGCAACGCTGTGAACAGCTTTGCTCAGGCTACAGCTGCCCACGTACGGATTGTGACCTGCTGAAACTGTAACCTAAAACAAATCTTTCCTCCCTTAAATCATGGATGCCGGGTATCCTGTCCCAGCAGCAAGAAAGTAACTATGACAATCACTGAGATTTTTTGAGCAATTTTCTCTGTGTTCAGAGCCTCTACATTCCCAGTCGTAAGAGAGAAAACTGTAACCATAACTTCTGGAATACACCCTAAATGATGTGCTGGCTATACTTATTATCAAGTGTTGATTTTAAGAAAGTGTGTTTCTTCTTTTAACCATCCCAAGTTTTAGAATTCATTAAGAGAACGAAAGCACACCTTTGAAAACCTGACATGCCCAATTTTGCTAACAGGAAGGATTTTAATGGAAATTTCTTCCCCTAAAGTCTTGGTTTAGGCACACTTCCTCTGGAAATTGAACTGAAACTCTCAAACACATATTTTATGTCCTCTAGGTCATAGGAGCTAATCAAGTTTCTGCTGTCTGGAGCACCTGATTCTTCTGTCTTCTCCTCAAGTTTTGTTAATATGAACTTCCAATAGCATGCCCCCAAATTTTCTGAGACAACAGATTAACATTTGTTACTTGCATCCCAAGAGCCTGCATGGATTCAGCATCTGCCATTTTGTATTAAAGTGACAATTTACTTTCTGTCCTTCCCTGATATCACATGCTACCTGGGGATAGGATTTCCAAAATTATACTGCAAGGGCAATCGGCAGTGTGTTGCTTTGTCAGCAGAAATTACTCCCAATCTTTTCTTTGTGATAGGAAGTTCTGTGTCCAGCCTTTTATAGGTCGTATTCATGATACTTAAAATTGTTGGGGCAATTAACAAATCATTTAAAGGTGCTGCCCCTTGGAAATTACCTAGCTTCATGTTCTCCCACCTTCTGTATGTACGTCCCCTTCCAAGCACACTCAGAGGTTAGCAAAAGAACCAACTGTGCAGTCGGGAGCCTGTGAAGTTCTTGCATAGTTTGTTTCTGGCCTATAGCTTTTTACAGGTTTTTGTTTTCTTAGAGAAGGGCTTCTCTCCAGTTAAAGGCAAATGGTCTTTTTCTTCCATGATGGTGTCTGTCTAACCTAAAGATATTGTTCTTGTATTTTTGTATTATGAAATCTAATAAAATATTTAGTCTCGCCTTGCTGTGAGTGGCTAAAGTGCATCTCTGCAGACCCTGTGTAGGATGTCCCTCATCTTTACTGGGGGCCATTTCATTTGGGGTGTTTCTTCACCCTGAATATGGGGAACATTTGCCCTTTAGGGCCATCTATTCATTCATCGATCCATTCATCCAACAAGTACTTATTGAGAACCACATTGCCTCTGCGCCTGTCACTAGACACCAGGTCACAATGGGGAGCAAAACTGGAAAGGGATTACTTGGAGCAAGCTGCCCAGTTAGAGAAAAGGATGACATCAGTCATTAAGGTCATAAAGGAAATGTCCTCCTCAGTGTTGTGAAACTGCAGGGCAAGATGTTTCCTTCTACTTTGAGTGATCCAGAAATGCATATGCAGAAAGAGGCTTGAATTGGTACGTCCACCAGTTCCCAAGTACCTGAGTCGTAGATTCTACTCAGAATGGGCTCCTTTATGATAGCTTGATCTCATTCACTTTACTTACAAAATAAACGTGCTACGCACGTGACCTCTAGGTCCTTTCCATTTCTAATGTAGGTTTTTAAAAGTTATTCTTACTAGCAGCTTCATTGAGGTATAATTTGCTTACCATAAAATTCACCCATCAGAAATGTATAATTATATAACCTCACGTATATTTACAAAATAATGCAACATTTATCACAATATGATTTTTAGGTATTTGTATTATCTCAAAAAAGAAATCTGTGCCCATTTATAGTCACTTCCACTTCTTACCTCCACTCCTAGGAAATCGCCAGCTTCTTTCTCTATAGATTTTTTTCTTTCACATTCATACCACTGGAATCCTATTCTTATGTATCTGAATTCTTTTCACGGAATATGCTGCTTCTGAGATGCATTTGTATTGTAAGGATTCCCCCTTGTCAAAGCATGTATCAATACTCTGATTCCTTTTTAGCTGTGAATAGTATTTCATTGTTTCAATTCGTCGATCCATTCACTATTGGTCCCATATGTATTACTTCTATCCTTTTTTATTTCTACCACTAATGCTGCTATGAACACTTGCACACAACTCTCTGGGAGGACATTTATTTTCACTTCTCCTTGAGAGATACCTGGGAATGAGATTGTAGGGCCACTTGCTAATCCTATATTTAACATTTTTAGAGACTACCAGTTATCGAGAGTGGCTATCGAGTGTCCAAATTCTCACCGGCGATGTGTGGGAGCCCCATTTTCTCCACATCTTATTGTGTGTATTTGGAGATATATCTATTTCATCTTACTCATTTTAAAATGTGCTTATTTGTATGTTTATTATTGAATTGTAAGACTTCTTTTATATTATGTGTATAATTCCCTTATTAGATGTTTAATTTTCAAATACTGTATTAGATTCTGTGGTTTGCATTTTCACTTTTTTTTTCCAGGGCTGGAATTGAATCCAAGGCCTCATGCGTGATAGGAACAGACAAGCTCTACAGTTGATCCATACCCCCTCATCTTTTTCCACCCCAAACTCATTCTTCTTATTAGTCGTATTTGCGATACATGATAACGGCATTCAGCTTGAGGAACGGGCGCAGATCTGTGCGGCGTCTCTATCCCTTTTGCTGTCCTTCCACTCCTCTCGTTCCTCCACTTCCCTTCGCCCCTTTTCTGTCCCCAAAACCCATTCCCTGGTTTCCTACCATAGCTCTTACTTGTCCTTTTACTTACTCAAACTCAGATTTCTCATGTTGGAGAAACCATGCAGTATTTGAGCATCTGGGTCTAATTCATTTCTGTAGGCATAATGGTCTCAAGGTGCTTCTATCTTTCTACAAATGACTCAAATTTATCTTTCCTTATGGAATAATAGTACTCAATATATGCAATGTTTGTCTTCATGTGTTGATAGACACATTGGCTGCTTCCAGCTATTATGAGTTGTGCGGCTGTAAACATGCACATATTTCTGTTATAGAATGTCTTTAACTTTTTTGGGATGATACCCAGAAGAGAGATAGCTGGGTCAAGTGGAATATCTATTTTTCGGGTTTTATTTTTTTTGAGGACTCATTATACTGCTTTCTATAGTGGTTATACCAGTCCCACTCACAATGTAGAAGGGTTTCTTTCACCCCACAACCTCACCAGCATATGTTGTTTTGGGGGTCTCATTAGCAGGCATTTTTACAGAATCTTGGTGCTGTTTTAATGCACATTTCTGTGGTGGCTTCCTGTGCTTATTGTCCATTTCTGTTTCTTCTTCTGGGAACTAACTATTCATTTCAATTGTCTATATTTTGATTGGGTCTTTTGTTTTGGGGGAGTCAAATTTCTTTGTAGATTCCGAATAGTAGCCATCTGTCTGAAAAATAAGTGAAAAAAATTTCACCTTTCTGTAGGTTCTTTCTTCACTCTCTGCTAGTTGTTTTCTTTGCTGTGCAGAGCTTCTTGATTTAATTTAATCCCATTTATTGATTCTTGGTGCTACCGCATGTGCAAGAAGAGTTTTGTTGAGAAAGTCACATTTTTCATATATTTCTTGGCCATTTGGACTACTTCTTCTGAGAAGCCTAATCCTTTCAGTTACACTTCTTTTTGATTGGGTCTTTTATTTCAGGAGGTCTAATTTTTTTCAGTTCTTCATGTATTTTTGATAATAGTCCTCTAACTGAGAAGTAGCTGACAAAAAATTTTTTTCCCATTCCTTTGGTGTTGGGGCCCTAAGGACCCGAGAGCCTCAGCACTGCAGACCTTGGCCACGTTCCTTTCCACGAAGAAGCATTTACTGTCTGGAATTTAAGTCAGGTGTTCTTCTGCTTGAAATTTGGATCAGGTGTTGAATCATGGGACTGTTCTAAAGAGGAAGTCCTAAGGTGGGGTGATGGGTCTGGAGAGTTTGTCAGCCTATTAGATTGCTTGTATGCTAATGTTAGCCTATTAGATTGCTTGTACGCTAATATGTAGCCTATTAGATTGCTTGTATGTTAATGTGGGTATGGAAGGGTATTTAAACTTGGGCTTTGCGGAATAAAGAGAGGCGAGGCGAGTCAGTCAGTCAGTCAGTCAGTCAGTCAGTCAGTCAGTCAGTCAGTCAACGTTCCACGATCGTGAGAGTCCGTGTGGTGTATTTGCCGGTCGAAGACGCCACACTTTGGTTCTCTCTTCACTATGCTAATTGTTTCCTTTGCTGTACAGAAGCTTTTTAACTTGACATAATCCCATTTGCTGATTCTCGTTTTTTCTAATATGGTTTGGTTATTTAATTAAAAAGTCCTTGTGCACACGTATGTCTTCAAGGGGGTTGCCTGTTCTTTTCTTCCAACACATTCAGTGTTCCATGTTAATGTCTAGGTCTTTGAACCATTTTGATTTGATTCTGATACATGGTGCAAGATATGAGTCTAGTTTCATTCTTCTGCATGTGACCAGCCAGTTTTGCCAGCACCATTTGTTAAAGACACTTTTGGCCTCTTCATCAAAGCTCAGATGGCTGAAGGTGCTCGGGGTTGTCTGTTACAAAGCAACCTCAATTCTGTTCTATTGATTCACCTGTCTATTTTTGTGCCAATATCCGTGAGTTTTTTTAAAATCACAATTGCTTTGTAATATAGTTTGATATATGGTATTGTGAAGCCTCCTGCTTTTGTTTTTGTTGCTTATGATTGTTTCAGCTACTCTGGGTCTCTTTGGGTTACATACAAATTTTCGAATCATTTTTTCTAGTTCTGTGGAAAATACTGTTGGTATCTTGATTGCAGTTGGATTGAATCTGTGTATCAGTTTAAGTATGGCATTTTCACAATATTGGTTCTGCCTATCTAGAAACAAGAGATGTCTTTCCATTTTGTGATATTCTCTTTAATTTCTTTTTGCAGAGTACTACAGTTTTGGGTATAGAGATCTTTCACTTGCTTAGCTACATTAACTCCTAAGTATTTAATTTTCTTTGAGGTGACTGTGAATGGGATTGTTTTTCTGATCTCTTTCTCTGTGTTTTCACTGTTGCCGTAGAGGAATGCTATCAATTTTTGTGTAATAGAGGAATGCTATTGATTTTATATCCTGCAACGTGGCTGAATTTGTTTTTAGGTTTAAGAGTCTTCTGGTACAGTTTTGGGGGTCCTCTGTGTAAAGGACTATGTCATCTGCAAATAACTATAATTTGACTTCTCCCTTTCCCATGCATATTCCCTTTATTGCATTCTCTTGACTGATTGCTCTGACGAAGTGAAAACTCTAACATAGTGAAGACACTACGTTGAACAGAAGTGCTGAGAGTGGACACCCTTGCCTTGTTCCTGATTTAAAGGCAAATTCTTTCAGTTTTAACTAATTTAGGATGATGTAGCAGTGGGATTGTCATAAGCGGCTTACATCAACCTGAGGTAAGATCCTTCTATATCTGTTTTCACTAGGGTTTTGATCAGGAAGGGATGTTGTATTTTCTCAAAGACTTTTTCTACATCTACAGAGATGAGCATGTGATTTTTGTCCTTGCTTTCATTAATGTGGCATATTAAGTTAATTGATTTACATATGTTGAAGCAGACTTATATCCCCATGATGAAGCCAGCTTGGTCATTGTGTATGACCCTTTTAATAACTTGTTGCATTCTGTTTGTATCTTATTAAGGATTTTTGTACCTATGTTCATTAAGGAAGTTGGCCTGTAGTTTTCTTTCTTTGTTGGATCTTTATCTGTTTTGGGAATAAAGATGACACTAGCTTCCAGGAAGGATTTTGGCAAGGTCTCTCTCTTTCAATTTCATGGAAGAGTTTGAGAAGTATTGATACTAACTCTTTTCTGAAGCTCTGATAAGATTCTATGGTGAATTCATCGGGTCCTTGGCTTTTCTTTGTTGGTAGATCCTTTATTACAGCCTCAATTTCATCCCTGATTATCACTCTTTTCAGGGCTTTTGTATCTTCTCTGTTCAAGTTTGGTATGTTATATGTGTCTAGGAGTTTATTCATTTCTTCTGGGTTCTTGAATTTATTGGAGTATAGGTTTTCAAAATAGTTTCATACAATTCTCTGGATTTCAACAGTGTCTGTTGTGATTTTACCTTTTTCTAATTGTATTGATGTGAATTTTTTCTTCTTTTGGTGAGTTTGGCTACAGGTTTATCAATCTTATTTTTCCTATCAAAGAACGAACTCTTCCTTGATCTTTTGGGATTTTTTCATTTGCTTAGTTGCTTCAATGTCATTAATCTCCACTCTGAGGCTTACGATTTCTTTTATTCTACTGCCATTGGATTTGGCTTGTTCTTCTTTCTCTAGAACTTTGAGCAGTATCATTCGATTGTTTATTTGAGATTGCTCTATTTTTTTCATATGTGCATTCATAGCTATAACTTTCCCTCTTAGTACTGCTCTCATTGTTTCTCATAGATTCTGGTATCATGTGTTTTCATAGTCATTTGACTTTAGGTAATTTTTTATTTCTTTCTTGGCATCTTCTGTGATCCATTGTTTGCTCAATGATGTATTATTTATTTGCCATGTAGTTGCATAGTTTCAGTAGTTCTTATACTCTTGACTTCTAGTTTTATTTTTAAGGTTTAAAATGTATTTTAATAAGTTGATGCTGTATTACTGCTCCATTTTTTTCCAGAAAACTCCAAATATAAGGTATAGGGGACAAATTAAACATGGCACACCCGTAAAAAATGCACAGCATGACTACCTAAGATAGGCAAGGCGAAGAGCTGCTGTTAAGACTTTCAGCATGCAGCAACCCTGTTCCCAAGATTGCACTAGGCCTACCAAGAAAAGCTGGGAATAGCAACACCAGAGACACAATAGAGTCAATTCTGGGTCGTACTTATCCAAGAAAAAGATGGAGGTAAGTCAACACAAGATTTTTAAAAGATATGCTGAAATGAAAATCTCTAAGAGAAAATGTCTTCTTAGGACACAACGGGTAATATGTGGGATATAACAGAACCGTATGCACGCTGTCTCTGGCCTGTGGACATTTGCTTGAATTCCCACTTGGGAGAGAATGGAGAAATGGGGCTGCCGTGGGGGATGTTTGGTTCTTGTGGTATTATGTGGCAGTGTCTAGGTGATTGAAAAAACCAAAATATGATGGAGAAACAATGGAATGATCAAGATTAATGGGGCTCTAACTGGATCCATTTTGCCATGATTCTCCCAGTCCCTCAATGATCGCATTCAGACATCAGGAACACACCGCACAGAACTGATTAAGCAAAATACCACACAGATCTGATTTGTTAAACACCACCCCTCCCACGCCCTCTGACTCCAGTATACTCCCTCGAGGAGTACAGGCAGGGAAGACCTAACTATGGGAAGAATCCCTCACACATTTCCAGGGTAGAATTCTGGCTAGTCCAAAGGGGTTCCTTCTTAAAAGGGTTTTGGGAAACTAGACACTGCAAATTTATTAGTATCGGCAACGTTTGTTCGGAGCAAATTCAGCTCCAGGAGCTGCCTGGCTGGAGGGGTTCCACCAATCGCCCCAATTCCTTCCATTGTAGCATTCAGTTGTTGGTGGGGTCAGTCCCAAAGTTCCACCTGGCATCGTAGCGGCAGGTCCTGGAGGAGATGGGGTACCAGCTGGCACAGGAGCAAGGGCATGGCGCCTCTGTTGTTTATGTCCATAGCACCTCCCATAGCCACTTGACCCCTCCGTATCTATCGCTGTCTCCCATCAGGGAAGGTTCCCTCGAATCCTTCCTGTTGGCCCCGCATTTCTTCCTCAGGGCGCCTGCGCTCCTCCTCCTGCCTAAGCTCCAGCTGCTTCCGTTTTTGCACCTCTTGGTTATGCAGATCCTGCCTCATCAGCACAACCTGGTGTTCCTGGTGAGCAGCCTCCATCTCCAGCTCCAGCTTCTCACCAGGTTCGCTTGATCCTGCTGCTGCGTCTCCATCTCAATAAGCGCCTCCCGGCGCATGGCATTCCCATCCTCCAAGGAGCCGGGCTGTGCAAACCGAGGCGGCCGCTCTCGCTCCTTGTGAAGTTGCTGGTTCTTTATCGCCAGCTTCTCTGGAAGTCCCTCTTTATCATCTGACTGGTCCGTGGGCTCCACGGTCACAGGACGAGGAAATGTGGTTAGCAGGAAGGACCCTTCACTGCGTCTGTCCAGAGCTTTCCTTGCAGCTGGCTTCCCTGAGAACTCAGGGATGCCTTTTCCTGAAGGCCTTCCTCGATCATCCACAATGACTACAGCCCCTTCCCACCTGGCCAAGCACGGAGAAGGCTTCTTCCAGCAGTTCGTTGGACGCGTACTGAGGAAGGTTTCGAGCCGTAAGTGACGCACTATGGCAAGAAAAGTGCACACGCAGCTGCTTCCCACGGAGCGGCACATTGTCTAGCTCCACTTTGGCAATCTCTGCTAGGGTTCGCATTTCCAGGTGGGTAAAGGCAGGATTTTATCCTTGTAAATGAAAACTTCGCCTGCCTTCCCATATTTCTCAAATAGTTTCCTCATCTCCTCCTCAGTGATGTCAGGGGCAAGATTGCCCACGAAGAGGTGGCTATGTTGGGTGAAGGTCTTTGTTGTGGTTAGGATCTGGAATGTCCCCCCAAAATCTCATGTATTTTGATAGAACCATGTGATGTTGGTGGATTAGGGTCTGGTCTGGAGGGGTGGATTGCAGTTAAGTTAGGATGAACGGTGTGTAGTGGTCACACCTGGATGCAGGAGGGAGTGTTTACTGGGCGGAGACCTGAAAGGATACATAAGCTGCACCTGCCTTCCTGGAGGGCGGGGCGGAGACCTGAAAGGATATATAAGCTGCACCTGCCTTCCTAGAGGATTCTGGGACTAGTCTCAACTAGCCTCAGTTTGGCTTCCTGTTTGTCCGGGGAAGCTGCCTCCGCCTCTCTCTCTGCCATGTACTTCGATTGCTGCCGCTGCCGGCCACCCCTGAATGGACCGTGACCTTCGAGACTGTGAGTTAAAATAAACCTTTCCTTTCCTAAGTTTGTGGGTGTCGAGTATTGAGTCATAGCAACAAAAAAGTAACTAAGACTGTCTTCTCTCCTGGTTTCCTAAAATTCTTCAGGTCAGTAGTCAAGCCTTCACTTTGGCTGCTGGCCTGCTGACCATTTGCAGGAATCAGCGGCGGTGGTGGTTGCTGCTGTTGGTGATGCTGGTGATGCTTCCTTGAAGTGTGGTTCTACTTCTCTAAGTTAAAGGTTTTATTGCTCTGCATTTTTGCATTCTCAATTTTGAATGAAGACAGCAAAGTGCCTCCTAGTTCTAACTCCGATTTCCTCTGTAATCAGCGCTCTCCTCGGCCTCCACCATCCCCTTGATTTCTAGTTTTATTCCACTATGGTCTGAAAGTGTGCAGGGAATGGTTTCGATTCTTTTGGAGTTATTTAAGTTGGTCTAAAATATGGTCCATTTTAGAAACGGTCCCAGGTGCTGCTGAGAAAAAAGTGTACTATGTTGACAGTGGATAGAATGCTCAGTAGGTATATGTTAAGTCCATTTGCCCATGGAGTGATCTAGCCCTGATGATTCTTTGTTGATTTTTTTTGATCTGGTTAAATTGTCTATTTAAGAGAGAGAGGTATTAAAGTCTCCTAGTATGATTATACTGGGATCTATCTAGCCTTTCATATTAAGTAGCTTTTGTTTTATATAATTGGGTATACCTACACTGGTGCATATACATTTATAATTGTAACCTCTTCCTGTTGGAGTGTACCTTTTAGTATATAGTATCGGTCTTTGGCTCTTCTTATCTGTTTTGTTTTAAAATCTTTGGTGTCGAAGAATGGTATATTCACTCCCGCTTGTTTCCAAACTCCAGCATAATGTAGTATTAGTTCCCAACCTTTTACTTTCAATGTGTGTACTTCTTTGTGGATGAAGTGAGTCTCTTGCAGACAACAAATAGTTGGGTTTTGTTTCTTTGACCCACTCTGCCAGTCTGTGTCTTTCCGTTGGTGAGTTGAGATCATTAGCCTTGAGAGTAATTATTGCAAGCTTTCTACTGAATTCTCATTGACTTGTGTTTCTAGTGTGGCTTCTTTGTTTTTACTTTTTGTTACATTTTCCCTTTCAATGTTTTCTTTCCTCTGTATTCTTTGGTGTTGCTCTTTTCTCTGTCTTTCGCTAAGATTCTTTTAATTATTTTCTGCAATACTGGGCTAATGGCTTCAACTTTCTTTACACTTGGTTAGTTGTGAAGATTTTTTCCTTTTTCTTCAGTTTTCAGGGATAACTTTGCTGGACACATCAGCCTGGGTTGACACTTAGCTGTCTTTTAAAGCTTGGAAGATTTCTTTCCAGACTGTCTTGTCCTGAGGTTTGCATTGATAAATCTGCAGTGATTTAAATGGGTTTGCAGTGGTAGAATGATGACTGTTTCTCTCTTTCTGCTTTTAGTATTCTGTCTTTGCTTTGAATTTCTGAGATTTTGATTATGATGTGTCCTGGTGAGGTTCTTACTTAGTCAAGGCTTTTGGTGTTCTATAAGCTTCTTTGGTGTATTTGAATGTTAGTTTCGTTGCCTAGATTTGGAAAATTTCCTGCCACAATTTCAGTGAATAAATTCTTTTTACTTTTTGTGCTGCTTTCTCCCACACCTATAGTCCCGTGGTTGACTCTCTTTGAGTCATCCATCAGCTGTTTTATCCAACTACCTCAATCACTTCTCTCTTGCTCTCTTTTTTTGTTTGTTTGGTGTCATGCCTGATTATGGCATTAATTTCATCAACATTTTCTTCAAGTTCTGAAATTCTGCCATGCAGTGTTCAAGCCAACTTTCTCTGCTTTCAAATGAAGTTTTCATATTCTGAACTTCAGTTAGATTTCTTTTCAGATCTTACACTTAACTATCAAAATGTTTTTCATATCTTGTATTGCCTTATTTATCTTGGCCAGCTTTTTGTTTGTGCATTCTAGATGCTCAGTAAGCTTTATATTCATTAGGACCACTATTTGTTTAGTAAATTACTCTTTAAAGTCCAGTGATCATTATTTTCATTTCTTTAAAAATGTCTTTTTTGAACTGCCTGTTTGCATAAACCATCTGGTCTACTTGATTTTTGACTTCCCTTCCTATAATTTTCATCATTTCAGGGCCCATAAGTTAACTTCTGGGGTCTCTGGTGTTTCTGTGTGTGTCCTATTGCATTATCTGATGATTCTATTGCTTAGAGATTTCACTTTAATAACTTAGCTGAGAGGTTTCTTTGAACGTGTATGAGGCAGAGGGGGAGCCAAATGTTCATTGAGCTTTGTACTGGGTGTAGGCAGTGAGGGTGATCTAACTGTAAGGTGTCTTGTCCACCCCCTCAGCAAAGCTCTCCCATCTGTCCTGGGTTCCCTGCCCTGAGGGAAGGGTTCTCCGCCCTCTAAGGTGCTCCTTCTGTCACCAGAACCATTCAGGAGGATGGTCTTTCAATCTTCTCTGCAACTCTCTCTTGTGCCAGTTCTTTCCTACAGATTAAGAGTATCTACAGAATCTCTGGTGTGTAGCCTATCTGTGGCTTCTTTTAGCCTAAACACTTTGGATTCTGACCCTTTTCAAAATAGCTCCTGCTTACGTCAGAGCCTAGTATGACTGCTGAGCGCTGCTTCTCCCAAACTGGACTGCTCTGCCGCAGGGAGGCCTTTTCAAGGGAAAGCTTGAAGTGCCTCTGCAGTTTGCACTGCCCACAGGCGTGTTTCTAAAGGCTGGAGCTATCAGCTGATGTCCATTCCCCCAGCTCCCAGCTCTGGTTGCCTCTGGCTGCATACCTCAGTATGTGGCTGGCGCCTACCAGTGGCTCAGGGCTCTTCCCAGGGTGCCTGGGGCAGATTTCCTGGATGATGTGTTCTTTAGCCTGTGGCACGTCTACAGAATTTCCTAACTTACCAGGCCTTCTTTCTCTTCCTGGAGCTTTCCTCCCACCCCAAGCTAAGTTGAACTAGTAGGTTTTAACTATATCTTCCCTTTTTGAATGAGCCTACTAGGAGCCATTGAGCAGGACTTCTACTCAGCTGCCATCTTTCCTGGAGTCCAATTTTTTCTTCTTTTGTGTTTGAATATATTTTGAACTAATTTTTGTGTTTGGTGTGGGGTGTGGAATTTATTTTTACATGTTTGCCGGGTTGTCCCAGCACCATTCATTGAAACAGCTGTTCTTTTTCTATCATTTTGTTATTGTTGTTGCTGCCTTTGTTTTTTAAAAAATTTCTTAAATAAAAAGGCTAATTTGGGGGGTATAAAATCTATCTCACTTATCTTTATGTTTGTTTTTGTGCATGTATCTAATGTCTTGATTACTGCAGCTATGTAGTAATTTTTGAAATTGGAAAGTTTAAATTAAAGATTTTTTTATTATTCAATTTTTTAGCTTTTCCATAATCATTTTGAGGTCAGGTTGTTGATTTTGGGGACAAAAGGAGCATAAGGTATTGCTTTTTGTCTAATGTATTTTGAACAACACTATTGAGGCATGAGACATTTTTATCATATAATTGATTTCTGAAATAGTTAATTCAATGATTTTTCAATGATCTTTATATCAAATTGTGCACCGTAAATCAGTTTTAGAATATTTTACCATCCCCATAAAATCCTTTATGAAGATTTCTGCTAATCTTTGTTTCTCCTCAAATATTTTTTTTCAATGCTGGAACCCAGAGTCTTGTGAATGCCAGGCAAGGCTGTACCATGAGCTACATCCAACCTGCAGTTGCTATCATTATATCTTTCACTTTTGGATAGTTTATGTAACTGGAAGCTGTATTATCACTGTCTTTTGTCTTTGTTACTATTTTATTGCAGATAAAGATTTTGAGGTGAGGTCCATCCACATGGAAGGATGTATCTGGAGTACTTTCCTTTTTATTACTTAGTAGTAGTTCATGGTATGTATATGCATGATATATACAAGTACATATCTATTCACTTGATAGACACTTTTCTGGCTACCGTGAATAATACTACTGAAAGAGATCATGTGTAAATCTAAGTTAGTATGTATGTCTTCATTTCATTTGGGTGAATTGCAAAGCCGTATAGTGAATTCGTGGTAATTCTTTTTAGAAAGTTGCCAAATAACATTTTTAAGTGGCTTTACTATTTTATATCCTTGTCAGTTATGTATGCAGATTTATGTTCTTAATATTAGTATTACCTGTCTTTTGTGCTATAGTCATTCTAATTGATGTGGAATGGTATCTCCTGTGGCTTCATTTGCATTTCACTAATGATTAATGATGTGAAACATCTTTGGGCTTATTAGCTATTTGTATAGTTGTGTGGTGGAATGTCTTTTCACTTTTTTTAGATTTTTCAATGAGTTGCTTATATTATCAGGCTGTAAAAATTTGTTTATATATATTAGGTACAAGTACTTTATCAGGTAGAGCTTTGCAAATGTTCTGTCCCCAGACTATTGCCTTTTAAAAAAAATTATCTTAATACTGTCATTGACCTACACTGGGAATTTTGATGTAGGTGTGATGATTGTGTTGAATTCATAGACCGATAACACAGTTCTTTGTTTACAAAAGGCTGTGCAATTAGTTTAACACACACACACACACACACACACATACTTAATCCTCTCTCTGTCTCTCTCTTTGTCTCTCTGTGTCTGTCTCTCTCCATATATTCCACACTACAGTTTTTGATAATAAGTTTCATAAACATTTGGCCTGGAGTTAAAGATGAGTTAGTTCCTTTCCTGTCTCTGATGGTTGATGAGCCACTCCAATTAGGGGTAGGGATGTGGGAGACAAGCAAAAACAGATATGAGTAGGAAGGCAGAATACATAGCACACAGTGGAAATTCAATAACTATTTTTGAATAAATTATTAATGTTTACTAGAACACTTAATTTTTTTCTTTTCTAGCTCAAATATTTTATATTTTCTTAAATATTCTTCATGTGAAATAACTTCCAGACCTTCATTCTGGTTACCCTTCACATACACAATGCTTCTGATGCAATGTGGAGACAGAATTCAATCCAGTGAGCCCACTAACATGTATGATCTGACAAGTGAGGAGGAGGAGCTCTTTTTTCCCAATATTTGAATACTATATTATCCTTAATATGGCCTAACATTGCACATCAAGAAAAACACTATTGCAGCCAAAACCATCTTCACAGACATTATAAAAACAAAGCAGGTGGCCTCATATTTTCTGATTATATAACAAAGCTATATTCTAAATCCTATTGTAGTTGAATTAGACAGCATATAAACCAATGGGAGAACATAAAGAGCCCAGAAATAAACTTAATATATATAATAATATGGCTTGACAGAGATTCCAAGGCTGTGCAATAAGGAAAGGGCAGACTTACTTTAACAGACAGTGTGGGAAAACTGGATAATCCCATGTAAAGGAATGAAGTTGGACACTTCCTCTGTACCATATACAAAAATTAATTTAAAGTGGAATAAAGACCTAAACTGTGAAGCTTAAAGCATTCAAAATCTTAGAGGAAAACATAAGGCAACATCTTCATGACTTTGAGTGTGGCAATGATTTTTTTTTGGATATGACCGCAAAAGCATAGACAACAAAGTAAAGATAGGCAAATGATGCTGTAGCAAACTAAAAAATTTCTGTGCATTTATGAAAAAAATACATAGAGTTAAAAGCCAACCTACAGAATGGGAGAAAATATTTGTAAAACATACATATGAAAAGAGATTTACACCCGGATGTATAAAGAACTGCTGTCCTGACCCAGTGGTGTAGTCCTGTAATCTCAGCGATCTGCTGCGAGGCTGAGAAAGAAGAATTACAAGTTGGAGCAGTGCTCGGGCAACTTGGTGACCTGGTGGCCCTGTCTCAAAATTAAAAATAGAAATGGGCCGGGTGGGTAGTTCAGTGTGAAGATACTGGGCTTGATTCCTAAAACCACAAAAGAAAAAAAAAAAGGAAAGTAACAGAGAGGGAGAGAGAAAAACAGACCGGTGCAAATCAACAACAATACAACAACAAAACCAGAACAGATAACTCAGTGAAAACTGAGCAGACCTGTCTCTGAAGAATATATACACGTGGCCACAAGCATGTGCAGAAGTGTTGAATGTCTCTAATAATGAGGGAAATGCACGTCAAAGCCATGGTAAAATACCACCTCACTCCCATAAACATGGCCACCGTAAAAGCTTTAACAACAACAGAAAAATACATATTGGTGAGGGCGTGGAGAAATCGGAGCACCTGTACACTGCTTATGGGAATGTAAAATGGGGCCTCCATATGGGAAAAAAGTATGAAGTTGCCTCCAAGATTTAGCAATAGAATTATCGTATGACCCACCGGTCACAATTCTGGGTATATACCTAAAATAGTGGAAAGCTGGATCTCTAAGGAATGTTTGCATTGTCATATTTTTCACAATAGCCAAGAGGTGGAAACAACCCGAGTGCCCGCTGATGGATGAAGAGATAAACGTGGTGCATACATATAATGGAATCTAACAGCCTTAAAAAGAAGGAAATTCTGTTCCGTGCTGTAACACAGACAAAGCCTGGGGACATTATGCTAACTGAAACAAACCAGCGACAGAGAAACATGGAATGATTTCTTTCACATGAGGTACGTAAACAAGTCGGACTCTTAGAGAGCATGGCTGGCACATGCTGAGGTGGGAGAGAGGTGGTGAATAGCCTTTGATGGATACAGTCAGGTTTCGCAAGACGAAAATGTTTACCAGACCTGTCTCCCAAGAAGGAATATGCGGTTAACCCTGCCGAACCGTACACTGAAAAATGACTAAGGTGGGGAAAAAATTAATCTTGGGCAATTGGATTTTCCGAGGAGCAAACATCTTTAAATGTGATTATTGAAGAAACTAATGCATCATTACCGATTATGTCCTTGGTATTGTCTGCAGGTGAAATGAATAACAGAAATAGAAGTCCGGAAAGCGTGGGGAGACGAATGTTCCCAATTTGATGTGATCTAATCAGAAGTCGCTATTAGGCATACTTAGTGCCTTATTTAGGTAGGGAATAAACAAGCTTAAGGTGATCGAATATCGTGACTCTAATTGTATCTATATACACAATAGTGATTTGCTTTCCTTTTTATGCACAGGCATAATAAAAATGTTGAATAATCTTTTAGTCTCAACCAAGATTTTAAAGATTTTTCTATTTCCTGTATGCAAAAAATTTTTCAAGAAGTCTTTAAAGAAGTCTAGAACCTAACATGATGTAAAAGAATTGCTCCTTCCACAGTAACTACATTTCAGCAGTTGGATCATTTGCAGCTTTCTTTATCTTCTCAATTCAATTGCAAGCAACTTCAACAGTGATCGCAAACTAATTAGCGATTCCTCTTCCTTAAAAAAAATACTCCTAATCAAGGAAGATAATCATTTCTGATTAAACAACAAGAAGAGTTATCAAATGCAAATTTGTAATTGATTACAGAAAAAAATATACTGTGTGCTTTCCCTCTTAATAACAGTAAGCATTCTTTCTTTTCCACTCAGTTATATTTAGTTTCTCAGGTTCGTTTAGGCTGATCTATCTCTTTTTGATGATGTACTCATTAGGAATGCCTATATCATTTCCCAAAAGAATAATTCCTGTGCAAGTAAAATATTCATAAGTAAAGTTTGTGTGTTAAAAAATCTGGCAATTGCCCAAATATTTTAATAATGTGGGTGCTACTGAGCTATAATTCAGCCTTTCAAATCTGTCAGGAAATAATAAGGCCACAAGGAACATTTAGTCCTGAAAGATACAACACTGCCTGTCTAGAGTGACAGTCTCTTCTTAGGAGAGTTAGCTCTCCTGCTTATGTGTCAAGTATAAAGTATAACAGGCACCTACTATGTTCTGATATCAGTCCTGGTAACCCAACAGTGGACAAGAGCTAGTTCCTCTTCCCAGGGAGCTTCTGCGTGTCTGGAATGGAAGTAAGAGGAAATGGCAAGAAAACAGGCATAAATGGGAAAAGCAGGACTATTTTATGAAGAACAATATGGACCGTCTGAGGAAACCTGTGTTCTGTTCTAAATGCAATGAAGATCTACTGTAAAGTCTGTTTCGATGATTCCTTATCCAAAAAATTGTAAGCACATTGTCCGCAACTATGCACTGTTATTGCAACTTGGGTCATCTCTGGTTCAGAAAATGTGAAGAGGGAGACGGGGAAGGCAGTTAAATACTCTTCTTTATCCTTTAGGTTACACTTCAGTATCGTATGAATTGGTACAGGAAAACAGAAGGGTGGTGACAGTGTCCCTTCAAGGTTAGGGACCCCTTAGCCGGAAGTCGCCTTCTGTACTGCAATTAAGAAAAGACGACAAGCAATAGCACCTCTTCGTGCTCCTGACAGGGGTGGGACCTGAACTTCAGGTAGAGGATTTCCCTTGGACAAGCGGTAAGACGCTTCCTCTTTCCTCTATGTTGAAAACAAAACGAAGAGAACAAAGACTCCCCTTCTTAAATTACTAATAAGCAGATAAGTTGTTTTGGGACAACGCAAATTCTAGTCCCAGTGGCCAGAACTTATTGTCAAAACAGCAAGACTGGATTTTAGGCAACAAAATGACTAGGCCATTGATTTGTGATACAACGCAGCGTGTTGGTGTAGAACTGTGGCATTTTCGTCAGATACACGTAGATTTCAATCCTGATTCTGCCACTTACTGTCACTTTCGCCTCTCCTTCCTTGCTCCTGGTTTTCCACCAGTGCTGCTGAGTGAAAAACAAGCTGTCCTCACTTCAGATTCCCTGAGAAGAGCAGGGCTTAAAAAAAGCAACTGTTGACGTGGATCCTTTGATTATATATAGAGAAATAAACCGTTGATTATTTTAGTAGAATGAAACAGTTTCTCAAGTATACAGCAAGCCCTTTTTATACAAAAGGCAACTATGAAAATGAGGTTCAGGTGCTGCTGTGGCTTCAGTATTCAGAGAATGGTGGGTTGGGGAAATATTCTATCAGATTCTGCCACACAAATAGCCCAGTGGACAAATGGACAGCAGACAGACAAGCAGATAGGGAAGCACCTAAAAAGGTATCATGTCAGCCCAATATCCGCGAATTAACTGCCTACTATATTTAAATAGAGTACAACAGATAGCAAGGAACATGTGATACGTAATCCCCAGTAGAGCTGTCAACATGTTCTGTTGTCAGTTTGGCTTCTTTAAAGAACTAAGCAAGGTACCCACAGTACTGAGAGGACACAAAGGACAGATGATCTCTTTTGCTCAGGGTGCTAAAAAATAGGTACATGAGGGAAGGCAAATTTGAAAGGGTTTGGGGAAGATGGGAATAATTCTAGATAGGTCATTTTCTAACTATGTAATTTAGGAAATCCCTGCAACATGTTTTTTCACATGTTAAAATAGGATAATAGTTTCTGTCTTTTTTTTTTTTTTTTTGAGTTCTCTCAATGCAAAGTGCCTAATACAATCCCTGGGACATAGTACTAACAGGCTGAGGAGTCTGGGCTTTGTTCAAGATGCAGAGAAATCTATGTAGTTGTCTTTTAACTAGATAAAAGCTGACTTAAGATTAAATAAACAGCATATGGAGTGAACCGTGGGTTAAACATGAAAGAAAGAGAGAAGTGCATCGAGACAATGAGTTAGCAAATCCTAAGAATAATTTGGGCACAGAATTGAAGTGTTGTGAAGGGACGCATGATGCAGAGGAACAAGACATAAAGTGACATGGGAAAAGAGTTTCTTTAGTGCCTCTGAAATACCGAGTTGGACATGACAACTAACGGAAACTTGGAGGCATATGCTGGGTGTAGAATGGCCTAGAAAGAGAGATAGGCAGCAGATATGCTGGCCTCCTCCTCTGAGCCCAGGAGCTGGAGCAGAAGCCACGTCCACCTGAGACAATTGTAAGGGAGGCCTGGAAACTGAGACCAAGAAGAGTTGTCCAAGCTCAATGCTGACCTGGAAATGGATGTTAATAGGAAAGAGAATTGTGTCCACACCACAAAGCACAAACATCAACACTAAGAAGATTGTTATAAAAAG
This sequence comes from Ctenodactylus gundi, assembly GCA_004027205.1. Taxonomy (NCBI): domain Eukaryota; kingdom Metazoa; phylum Chordata; class Mammalia; order Rodentia; family Ctenodactylidae; genus Ctenodactylus; species Ctenodactylus gundi. The sequence goes on along the minus strand of PVKB01000081.1, from coordinate 1,127,937 downwards.
ATGTGTTAGATTTGGCAGCAAGGACAGTGGTAAGATACTAAGATTCACACACCAGTGAAGGAATTTGCAGTTAATTTACCTTACATTCTCAACTAGCTTATTCATACCTGCACCATTTCTTCCTGAGGTGAATGGTATAAAGTGACCTAGTGGTTGATCCACAATTCTAGCTGATTTGAGTATTTTGTTGAATCCCTTTAGGAAAGTTAGCATTTTGCCCACCAGTCTAATTTCTCTCAACTCTCTAAAAATGGCTATAGGTTTCCTAAGGTGTTCTACTTATTCTGCGAATGAGGTCCGAAAGTGAAGCAAATAATACCTCAATAACATGAGAAGCTAGAGAAGTGGCCCCCGGAAAAGCAGGTCAGTGGTAACAGACACCAAGAGGTAAGAGATATTTAGTGGAGAATCAGGTCGTTTGTAAGAACTTATGTCAAGCCGAGAAAAGAAACTTGGAAAGTTTGCTCACAACTCCTCAGCGCCTGTTTGATGACACAATACTTTTGACACTACCTAAGAGGCGGAAAGTGTGAATTTGGTACATACTGTAGCGACAGGCATCAGAAGAAAAAGAAAGAAAGAGAAAGGAAGGAAGGAAGGAAGGAAGATAATTCTGAATGTTTCAATTAACTTATTTATTTATTTATCTATTTATCTATTTATTTGAGACAGGGTCTTGGTCTGTAGCCCAGGCTGGCCTTGGGCTCACAGCAGTCTTCCTGCCTCAGCTTTCTGAGTGCTGAGGTTACAGGGATGCACCACCAGGCCCAGCTTTATGTGGTGCTGGGGAACTGAACTCAGCTTGTGCTTGCAAGGCAAGTGCTTTAACCACTGTGTCGTTCCTCCAGCCCCTCTGAAGCGCTGTGATAGGCTTTGGAGATGTTCACGAGAGTGAGTTAAGAAGTGATCTCATTCTTGTGTTTTCTGTCCAGTGTGCATCCTTGGCAAGTGCCTAGCCAGGACAGAAGAGAGCAGCACAGTCACCTATGTGCACAGTTACAAAGGCATCGGAAAGGAGAATGCTGAAGAACATGGAACCCATGAAAATCCAGGCCCCAGTCAAATACAGATTAAGGAATACTAGCTCTGTGAAGCAAAATTGCTCTTTTAAGAAGCAGAAATATTTTTAATGTGAGAAAAATCGTGTAGAAGCCTTCTTTAAAATGATACAATTTTTGTTCAGTGCAAGAAAAATAGTGCACATCTTGTTGGAAACAGTGTTATTTGGCATTTCAATTATTTGGAACTTTAGACTATATATTCTTGTATGGTGCAACGATGCAAATGCTGCAACTTCCTGTGTTCAGTGCAGCAGACATTGTAGAGCCCATCCCATAGAGCAGAGGCAACAAGAGCCAGCAAGCCTGACTCTTGGAGGCCGACCTTCCAGTGCAGCTTGGCCCAGGAGTCCAAGAGATGGGGAGGAAGGGAAGGAAGCACAGAAAGGATATTGAACAGCCTCCTTCTCATGCCTTCCCTCAGAAGTAGCTGCTCCCACCTACCCAAATCTCATTCTAATTGAGGACTCAAGAAAGCCTTGGGACAGAAGGAAGCAGACATAGATATTGTCTCTCTGTGCCTTCCCTCACCGAGTCAGGTTCCACTGAATCCCGATATTCCAATGTCCTGTTCTCCTTTACCGTTGCTCTTTCTGTCCTAAAGGCAGGCTGCTCCTTTGTTCTACCTCTGCACTAGCAATCATTTGGAATCCACAGAGTTTCCGTATGCAGCATTTCAGTTAATGGCAAACATTACCAGGACACGGAGTTTCCAAGTCATAAGAGCTATCTGTAATCTTCCCAGCACGGTGAGGAATCTTTAAATAGCAGATTTAACATGGAGGCATTTACATAGGTGCATAGGCAGAAAATGCAGTAGTTTAAAAATGTTCCCCAATGGAAAGAACATGCAGTTGAACCTCTGATGTTAGTGTTTGCAGAAATACCACAATGGTTAAAATCTGTTAGGAACAGTGGTGAAAGTCATCGGGGTATTGGTGAGCAGAAATTGCCTAGAGGATTATCAAGATTAACCAAGAAGAAACTATACAGTGAGAATATGAACTAGCCTCCCAAAATTGGTCATAAAATTATGTTACTGCAAATATTTAAGAATAACTAAGCATGGTCATTGTAAATATTCACTAGAGATAATCTGCCACCAAGGGAACCCAAATGGGGCAAAGAATATCATGGCATGTTCCACTTGTATTTAATATTAAGATTACAATCCAGCCTGCTTGTAAATGATAACCTCCCTTTGTTCAAAGCCTACAGCCAAATTCTACATTTCTTTTATTTTTTTAAGAAATTGGAATGCTCAGCTACCCTCTCACAAGGTATATACAGGCTGAGACCTTGTCACACATACTCTAATAAAACATAGTTCTCCCAGAGGGTAATAGTAGCTTAGACGTCTATGCTGTGATAACAAGAGAGGGCCTTTCTTGACAAGAACAGAAACATAGGGATTGCTCATATTTTAATGGAATCACTACAGTGGAAGTGAATTTCTATTATTTTGGCTCTTTCATGGTTGTCCGTAAAAAGTTATTCAGTTATTCTTTAATTTTGAAATATCGTACAATTGGTTTCAAAGATTGTTTTAATTATCTTTAAGCCATCTCATGTTCTTTATTTAAGCTTCTTTCTCCTATGCATTTGCATGTCTGGTTCACTCAACATAGTAGTTAACCGAGTGAGAAGAGAACGATGCTACAGATTTAGATAGCAACAGCACAGAGAGGGTAGGTGTCCACGTGACGTCAAAGGCAGGAGAAGTAAGGTATTTTTACAGTAAGCTTTTGTAATAACTTTAGATTTACAAAAAGTTGCGAAGATACTACCCAGAGTTTTATATGCCCACCTATTTCCCCTTTGGTTAACATCATATGTTACTATGATGTATTTATTATTTAAACTAAGAAACCAATATTGCCACTTTACTATTGACTAAACTCCAGACTTGATTTGAATTTCACCAGTTTTCCGCCAATGTCCTCTTTCTCATTCAAGGTCAATCTACAGTATCACGTTGCTGCTAGTTAGCCTGTCTCCTCAATCACTGGTTGTAACAACTTTTCAGTCGTTGGCTGTTCTTTATGACCGCGACAGTTTTGAGAAGGCCTTAGCCAAGTATTGTGTAGCGCATCCTTCAGTTTGGGTTTGTCTGACATTCCTCACGGTTTGGCTTAGGTTATAAATGTTTAGAAAGAACACCACAGATAAGAAGTGTCCTTTTTCATCTCACATACCAAGAAGCATGTGACGTTGTTGTGATGCTAAGTTTCGTCACTTGGCTAAGGTGGCGTTTGCATATTTCTCCAATGTTGTTACCATTTTTCCTTTTCAATATGCTTTTCATTGAATGAAGTCATTCATTTTAGCCCACATTCAAGGGAAAGAATGATTTGCCTTGAACGAAGGGCATAGTGGCTTGCACCTGCAATCCCAGCACTCTAGGAGGGTGAGACAGGAAATCTGAGCAGTGGATTTACTGAGCAAATTACTGAGACCTTCCTCAAAACAGAAAAATAGAAAAATGGGAAAGGATGAAGCTCTGTGTGGAGTCCCTGGTTCAATCCCCAAATCTGGGGGGAAAAAAACTTTACATGTAGAAATTTGAATATGTAATAGAGACACTGTGTTTCACTCAAGTTAAATTCAGTAAACTTTTAGATTACCACAAAGAGAAACATTTTGGAGATTTATACAGCAACCATTGTAATCCCTAAAAGTAGCTATGGGTATTACTATTGTATGGAAAGACACAAACCTGTGCAATGATTATAGACACTAGGAAATGGTTATCCTTACTTTACCTGAATAGTTATTAAAAGGATTGCTTATTTTTCCAAGCTCTTTACAATGTTTGATGCAATCTCAGGACGAGTTTTCTTCTGAGACTGAACATGTTACAATGCAAATTGTACACAAGTTAAAATTTTATCTTAGTTTAATTATCCTCATGGGTCGCACAATATTTAAATGCACATTGTTAAGAATTTTGTCTTCAGAATCATAAATGTTCAAGTGAATTACTCTCTTGCAATGGTCATGTATTTGTAAATTTTCTCAAAGATACCCAACTTACTACACTGCATATAAAATCATTTCAACTTATCATCTTCACTGGAGTCTCTAGTGTCATGGTATCTTGTCAAATGTTATTTTCAGTCACTATTTTTCCTCCATCGTACTGGCTTTCCTCAACCTTTGATTATCTTTTGGGTGGAGGTTGAGGCGTTACATCCAGGGCCTTCACGCTGAGCTATATCCCTGACCTTTTTCATTTATTTATATTAATTTTATTTTGAGCCATGATCTTGCTAAAATACTATGTTGCTCAAGCTGGGCTCAAACTCAGATCCACCTTCCTCAGCCTCCTAGAGAACTCAGATTGCAGACATGTGCCACCATACTTGACTTGATTAGTATCTTAATTGACGTGACTTACACAGTAGATTGTAAGATGAAAATGTGTTCTTTTCAAATTAAAGATAACTATCTTGCAAATCTGTAATTAAAGTTTTAAATTAATTGCATTTTCCTAATTTGGTGATTTATATCTCTTTGTCCTGATCAAATTATGCCATCATAAGGACACAGTTGTAGTGGTTAAAAATGTATGTCAACACAATAGTATGTTCTTTTAAGACTTAGTTACCAACTTTTCTCCCGATATTCATTGATGCTTTAAGACAAAAGGCATGAGGAGCTTACTTTGTCATAGGAAAAGCTCAAATGAGTACAAATCTGAGGTGCAACACATTGACATAGATAGGTACAAATAAAATACATGAAGAATACAAAGTAATAAGAACTCCGGATGTAATAAGTACTAAGTAATATATAAGTAATCAGAACTGCATGAAAATGACAAGGGATGGACTTTAGAAAAATTAATTCAGTAGCACCATAGTGGATTGATGATGGAGGTAGATAAAAAAGGACAGAGGAAACCATGAGAGCCAAAGAAATAAATAGGAAACTGTTGCCCTTGAAGAGGTAATATGAACTAGAGCACTGGCAGCAGGAACAAAGAGGTGGATCCAAGGAATGCTGTGAAGGTAATTGGGAATGGCTACTGACTGAATACGGGTAATAAGGAAAGGAAAGGTCTGAGGGAAAAACACTTCAGTATTTCAAGGAAGGAACAGTTCTGGCAATAAAAGTGCAGAAAGAGCTTTTTCCATTCTTATTTATGTCTCTTTACAACATTAAAAAAATGTTCTATTTGCATTGAGGTTTAGCCTATGACGTTAGAAAATTTCTCTATATTTCCCTATGGTTCATTCATTATGGAAAACTCTGTTCCTTTCTGAAATAAGTCACAGTATAGATAAATGAATATGCATTCGTTATGTTGATTACTTAATTGAGCTTTCCTCTCAGCAAATATCTCAAGGCAGTAATGTAATGGCTTCTGTTCATACTATGGTCGAGGCTTTCTTTTTTAAGAGATATTTTCTATATATATTTGTTTTTTTGAGTCAGGGTCTTGCTCTGTAGCCCAGAGTCATGAACTCACTATGGAGCCCAGACTGGCCTTAGACTCACTGCGATTTTCCTGTCTCAGCCTCTTGAGTGCTGAGATGACAGGCATGTGCCACCACACCCAGCATATGTGGTGTTGGAGAACCGAACTCAAACTCAGGTACTTAGTGCTTGACTTAGTGCTGAGTCATTCCTCCAGCTGATCAAATTATATTATATTTTTATATATTTAATAACATTTCTTAGCAATAAGTAGCAGTTATCTACAGAAAGGTACTTTCTCATTTCAATTTGGAATCAGATAAACAATTCTGTTTTCTTTTCAATATGCATTTAATGACATTTTTGAGTGATCAACCCTTTGTTATTCTTCAGCTCTTCTCATTTTTCTGTTAACATTTATGAACATTTCAATAATTACTAGAACATAGCCACGCAAATACTTATTAAGCATTTCTTCTGCTAAGGCAGTGTTCTAAGTATGTTTTGTATGTCATCCTCAGAATGAACTCTTTGAATTAGGTTCTATTGGAATCCCATTTTACAGATGAAACACAGAGAACTTGAATAAAAAGATCACATGATTGGGAACCGGAACTGAACTCATGTAGTCTGATCCTAGAGCCCAAAGTGCCTGGCAGTTGAGCTACATTCCACTTGCTCCATACATAAGGTGGTCAAGTCAGAGACCCTTACACTTGGTAGGGTATGTCTTTTTGCCATATGTCTCAAATAGGCTGGAAGTTGGTTCTACTTTTATAGAGAAAACAAAAAACTTGTGATGCCTATTGGCATTATGAGAGCCTTAATCGTCAAGAGCCTGCAAAAGCATAATTCCCTGCTTACCGAGACATTTGATTTGGTAATTTAAGTATTCATTTCCTGTGGAGAGCTGTAGGAAAGATGAGTTATTTATTTGTATGTAAGCTGAAATCAGCAGAAAGAGAAAAGGATAATAAATGTTGTTGGGCTGATTTTCAGTCCAAAAAGCATATATAAGAGTCAGAAAGCAAAATTAGATGTTGACTTATTACAATAGTCAAGTGGAATTCAGAGATAGCATGAGTCTATAGCTTGGGATACGGGAGGGGGCAGCCAAAAAAAGGAAGCTTCCTGGAGACATTGATCTTTATAAAGTTTTGTCAAGACAAAATGTTGATAGTTCTCCTCTGGGATGCCTAGAAGAAACATAAATCTTTTATTTAATTTCAAAATCTGAAAGGGTTGAATTATTTTTGGAGATAGTGAAGTCTAGAAGTACATCTCATCAAGAGCTCATTGCCAAATATCTTTATGGAAAATATCTTCATCGATCACATGTGCTGAAAAGATTACCTAATGCACCTCAAAAATTCATCATATGAATGGGTCCCGACCATAGAATCTTCATCTTTTAAGCTGTTTGCCACTACATGCACTTTGCTGAGTTTGAACCATGGTATCAAACAAGCCTAATAACACACACACACAACCATACACATGTGTTTCATCTTTCTGGCTCTCAGGCAGCATTAAAGAATCTAACACAAAATGATTTTCCCAGAGGAATAATAAAAATTTTTAAATTTTTAAATTCTATCTTTGTTTTAATCTAAAATATAAGCATTCTCCTGTATTCTGTATGTCTAACATGGACCCTCCAAGGTTCCAATAACTAGCTTTAAGTGAAAATTATATTTTAATAAGTACAATCACAAACATATATGTGTATAGTCTCTAATTATATATATTTATATACAAATATATAGCCTCAATTACGTGTGTGTGTGTTTTACAAAAATGAATTTCCCAGGCTTTTAATTCTTAAGGAAAATTTGGGAAAGGCTCAGGATGAAGCATTGCTTTTGACTACTTTTGATCTCTCTTGTTTATGGTCAATTCTACTTGGAGACTTCTAACATTCTGGGGCTTTGTGCAAGCATTATTTCATTTTGAAAATAAAAGCACTGTGGAAGACTGAGGCAGGTAAATAGCAAGTTCAAGCCCAGCCCAGGCAACTAAGAAGGCCCTATATCACATGAAAGAAGGGAAGACTGGAGGATATTGTTCAGTGCTAAGGTCTTGTGTTCAATCCTCAATCCTCAATAACATCACCACTACCAAAAAAAAAAAAAAAAAGTTGCAGAAGATTCTCCATCTCAAGCTATTGAAAGATTTTACCCTAAAACAATGCTCTTCAAATACAAATACCCAAATCCGCCATCTCTTCAATTCTCAAAGATGAGGGCATGGAAAGATGGCACAGTAGAAGAATGTGTATTTTGAAAATTGCTAAAAAGTGGTGAAATCTGAATTATATAACCAGTGAAGAGTCTCTCAGAGTATTGTTGTAGGACAGTCAGTGGATCTTAAATGCTGGTCTTCGAGTCAGCCTGAAATTTGTTAGAAATAAAAATTCTGACATCCAAACCTTCCGAAACTCTGGGAGTGGCCTCACCGACCTGAGGTTCATTAACTCCTCCAGGTGATCCTGATAGGTCTTAAGAGTTGAGAGCACTGGACTAAAGTTTTGGAACTAACAGAATCACTTGAAGTTGCTGTGTGGTGTTTAAAATGGCAAATTAAAGGGTTCTGCCTCACACCAAACCCAGGAATCTCATTTTAGCCATTTTTCTAGGTGATTCTTATATACACTGGACCAGCAGATAAATAAACTGGTCAGTCTGTGATGGAAAAGAGACCGCCTCACGCAGCTTTCTCTGGAGGCAGCTTCACACAGAGCAGGGAGCACTCACTTTAGAGTCTTACTGACTGGGCTTCAGTTCCAGTTACACCTCAGTCTGCCTGTTACATTCAACCGCTTACGCCACCCTTCAGTCTGAGCTTGCCTGTCTAGAAAGCCCCTAGGTTATCTACTTTCATAGGTTTCAATAATATGCGATGTGCACTTGGCACAGTATCCGCAACATATTGAAAGACATTAATCTTTTTTTATGCTTTTCCCTTTCGAAGATGTCCTGGTGGGTTTCTAGCCCAGAGCCTGCACCTTTACTCAGTAGGCTTTTGTCAAGGTCCAGCACAAAGTTTTTGGTTATTATCCTCTTTCACCTCTTGTTATGGGGAGTCATGAGCACTCAAGGTCTTTGATCTCTCTGCAATTCGGTCTCAGCATCTTTAAAATGGGGACAAGAATAGCATTTGCTCCCTAGGCATATGGTGAGGATTATCTGCATTAATACAAGTAAAGAAAGCACTTTTTGAAAACAATGTTCTGGAACCCTACATTTCTCAATAAGTATTATCAAAAGAGAAATATCCTCCTAAATATGCTTCTAAACTTAGAAAGAGCTTTACTGTCAGAGAAATACACGCTGCATATTTATTATTTTTTCTATAAATATTTGTTTGTTATGTCCTAGGTTTCATGGGAGACCTTTGGCCACACGGGCTTTGTTCTCATGGAAAGCATAACCTAGAGAAGGAGAGGCAGGTGTCACTCCTGTCGTCGTACAGGGCCGGCGTGTGTAATGACAGCAGGGAGAATGAAGTGAAGGAGAGAATGTTGTGTGTCTGGAGCTCAACAAGCAAAGGGGAGGGGAAGGGGACAAGTCGAGGTGCCAGTGACAGGAGTGGGAGGGGGCCAGACCAAGCAGGGTTGCCGCCCGCCTTGGTCTATCTCCAGGAGCAACGGAAAGACTTTTAAGTGTTTAAGCCAGACGACAACGTTTTCCGATTGGCTCTTTTGATGACACCATGAAGAGGCTGTTGGAGGAGGCCCAGGTGCAGCACGGGAAAGGCCGTAAGAAGGCTCTAGCAAGTCTGGGTAGAGAATGTGGCGTGACAGGAGTGGAAGCAGTGAAAATGGTGCTGCCCGGAGTATGAGAGAGAGACGTGATACGAGGAGTAGAAGGGGAGGCCAGGGGTGGCAGGCGTCCAGAACGATGCCTCTTCTCTGACCCCAAAAGGACCCAATAGGAAGGAGAAGCGAGTGAGTGATGGCACCGAGAGAGGTCAAAATGGCAGCGTCAAGCAGCTGAACAGATTGCTCTCGGGCTTACCGCAGAGGGGTAGGATCAAGAAACAAAGGGAGGAGTCACAGGCACATGGCTGGCAACTAGAGCCAGAAACACGACACTGGTGGAGGGGACACTGAGTAGGCCTTGGGGACCCCCCCAACTGGACGGTCAGGGGGTGAATATGAGCTGCAGCAGAGTCCGATCTGGCAGAAGAGGCTGATCATCTATGGAAATAGCAATTTTTGTGTTTTCGTCACTTCTTTCTGTTTTCCCCTTTCCTCGCATTTTAAGCAGATAACATGATTTTTTTTTTCTTGGCTTCAGGAATTTGGGCAGGGTGTTACGTGAAAAGATTCTGAAATGAAGACTCCTGAAGTTTAAGTAAATGTCCGTGGTCAGGGGAGCTAGATCTGAAGTGTGCTGACCGATAATGACCCTCACAGATTCAGGTTCCCGGCTTGGCCTCCCAGAGCCCTCCCAGAGCCCTTCAGCAGCTTTGGAGCCTTCTGGGCTTTGCAGATGCTGGTGTAACCTGTGAGCACACTCTGGACATGATGATTAACTACAGCCAATGACCAGAGGCCTCTGCCAATGCTCTTGTGATATTTACGACTGCCACTTCTTTGCCACCTCTAGGCTGGGCTGCTCAAAAATAACAGAGTTAACCTCACCAAGCTGAGGGGATAGAAGTAAAACAGTCTAAATTCTGATTTTAAAAATAGAATAAAATAGGATCGTTCTGAACAGTCCATTGATGTGCCATATTATTATCTGAGACACAAAGAAAAATGAACGCCTGGCTTTAACGAAAGTAATATTTTCAGAGGGTCAAAAAAGAGAGGAATGATTTGTAATTTTGCTACAATATGTATATGCCCAAAATACTCAAGATCAATGTTAATATTACATATCGCATGTATACATGTCAATAGAATGAGGAAAATATAATATTTTCAAATCTATTTCTTTGATTACCTTGTTTTTAATTGAGATACCAAAATGCTCTGTTTTACCATTTTTCTGAACTAAGTAAATATCCAAATAATTTTTAATTAGAAGTCATAATAAACTCCTTCTTGGTGTGAATATATTTACGCTTAATGTGTTAATACACCTATGTTTCCATTTGTCTACAGTTCTCCAATGACATTAATGTTCAGGAAACAAATTAACCATTAAAAATGCATTAAAACATGTAGATAGAAGCACACATTTTTCCTTTTGCCTCAGGCTCCAATCTGAACCAGCACAGCCTCGGTTTTCATTTAAAATCTTGATGTTTTATTCAATGTGGATTTTATATTAATTGAATTTTTAAAAATATGGCATTAAAAATTGTCTTGTTTACTGAGTTTTTTGAGCCCTTTTAAATTATACACAAGAGGCAGTTACTTTGCTCAGTTTAACCTAGTTCTAGTTTTGTTTCTTGAAAACTTAGCCATAGACAAAGAATCAGTCTCACTTGCTGGAGAAGTAGCCAGAGATGTGACAGAAAATCATGAGAGTGTAGTGTCATCAAAGAGAGCTTTTCCAAAAGGGAGAGAATCATGGAGTGTGAAACGGGGCTGAGAAGTCAGCCAAAACTAAGAGTAACTTAGACATCTGTTGGGTCACCTGAAGGTGTTTGGTAGCCTCATGTAAAAGCCTGCATGAAGTGATGGGGTTGAGTCAGGTTGAAATGGATTGAGGAGTGAGGGCCTAACTGGGAAATCAAATCTTTGACTGAGGGCAACTCTCCCAAGCAAGCTGGCTCCAAGGAAGAGGAAAGGAGTGATAATTCAGTAGCTGTGCAGACAATAGGGTCAAGGGAGGCCATTGTATTTTTATGAGATTCTCTTACCAGGGAGAAAATTAATACATAGAAGAGAAACTAGGGTCATTGTTAACATAAGGTCCCGAGGAGTGTGAGAAAAGGCGGATCCCAACCGTAAAAGGATGGGAGAGTTAGCATGAAACAGGAGGTTGCAAACTTTCCTGCACTGCTGCCTGAGTAGAGGGCAGATACTGGTATAAGTGGGTTTTTACATCTGATAACAGGGAATTAGAAATCTACTTTTGAAGCCTTCCATTTCTCTGTATTGAAAGGGAGAGAAAGCCCTCAAGAGAGGCAGATGGTAACAGAGGATGAACATTTTCAGGGATAGGAAAAGGCTTCAGAGCCTTAGAAGGACCTGCGATTAGGAGGCAGCACTCAACAAAGGCCTTCTGCCATCCACGCAAAAAACAATGGCGACGCTTCTTTTATAAATGGATTTTTATGTTGTCATAAACACAAGGAAGCTTTCTTTAGGAAGTTGGAGGACTCTCTAGGATATCCTAAGTGGAAAAAAAAAGCTTTGTACATAGAATACAGCATCTTTTGTGCAAGAAACAGAAATACTATGTAGTTATATTCACTTGGATTTACATAAAGAAATGTAGAAATGATATATAAGTACTATGGTACTATGAAAAGCCAGGGAGATAAAACAGTGGATAGGTGGGAAACAGATGATCAGCATACTTTTTGCTTGTTTGTTTGTTGACAGCTCTGGAATTTGAACTCAGGAGCTACATCTCCAGCCCTTTTACTTATCGTTTTATTTTATTTTGAGGCAGGGTCTTGCGAAGTTGCCCAGGTGGGACTCAAATTTGTGATCTCCCTGCCACAGTCTTCCTAAGCACTGAGATTACAGGAATGTAACGTTTGTGCCCAGCAAGATTTTGCTTTCTGACTCATATGAACGTGTTGCCTGTTAAACATAAAAATTTAAAATTCAAGGCTATGGATATTACCTAGCATGTGGGACGCCCTGAGGTCCACCCCAGCGAGTACAGCGCGTGCACGCATGAGTGCGTGCCGGGGTGCGCTCGCGCATGCTCACACACACACACACAGTTCCCGCATAAATAGGTATAATAAATTTAGAATTTGTTTTCAAGATATGCCTACGTTGTCACAGGTACCCAATGATATTTTTATCTGACTCTCCTGCCATTAAGATCACTGCATTTCTACACCTTCCTGGAAGGATGTTGTTACAACATCAAGATCACAGAAAAAGAATTGTTATTACTTTTGTCTCAAAGTTGGTGAATTCTTTTTCTCCCTGGGGGCATGGGTGTCCCTCAAAGGTCTGCTTTTGGTGCTTCTTTTCCAGCTCTATCAAGAATTTCATCCTCCCCTCTCCCTTTGCTTAAACTAGCCTCTCAGGCTCCAATCCAGATCTCTCATCCCATTTCTAGACCTGAAATCCCAAAGCCATGGTGTATCAGGCACTGCCATAGCTGGAAGCAGATGGAACATTCAAACAGAGTTTATAAAGAGATGATTTACAAAGATTTGGGGTAAGAGAGCCACACGAAGCTAGTGAGAATCTGACTTTTACCAACCCTACATTCAAGGGATGAGAAAAGAAGGTGTGAACAGCAGGTTGCCTTGAGAGCCAGCGATCTTCCATCAGGATATGCAGGCAGCCTCTGGTGGCCTCATTGGGAGAAACCAGAGAAATAGATAACCGGATCCCTCTTCCCTTCTTCCTTCTGATCTTCTGCTGGGTTCCCCCACTGGCTAAACTCTGAGAAGCCACAGGGGAGTCTGGGAAATCAGAACCTCAGAGCAGTAGCCCAGGACCCAGGGCAGGGTGGAGAAGGGTAGAAAACAGATGCAAGGGGTGGGAGATGAGGACAAGTATGTGTGACAGGATGGCTCCACTGATGTCCTGCGATTCTTCAGTCTCACCATTTCCAAATCTAGCCATATTGTCTTTTCTTCATCGACTCCATCTTCTCTACATGTTCCTTAATTCCCTTGTTAGTAGTGTCACTATCCTTAAGTATTATTTTCTGCCCTGAATGTACATGCATGCAAATATACATCAAGGCTTTCTCTCTGCTGTATTCTGATCCCCTGAAAGCAGGGCCAACGAACCTGGGCTCAACAAAGATCTCATATATAAAAGCAGATAACACTTATTGGGCATATGCCCTATAGGCACAATGTTGAATGTTTCATTTAGAGTGTCCTAATCTCTCAACATTTTTATGAAGTAGAAACTATTACTTCCCCCACTTACATATTAATACACTGAGGCTAAGTAAGTTTAGTAATTAACCCAGTGTCTCATCCTTACAGACACAGAAGCCCATCCTGAAGCATCATGACCCTCAAGGAATGTCTAGTCACCCATTGGTATCATTGAGGGATTGGTTCCAGGACCCTCAGGTCTGTTCCCTAAGATGGCATTTATTTGCATATAACACGCCCAGCCCTCATATACAATTCAATCTTCTCTACATGGTTAACAATACCTAATCCAATATAAAATCTGTGTAAATAGTGTTTCCCTGTATTGCTCAGGGAGTAAGGACAGGAAAAAGTCTGTACATGCTCAGTACAGATGCAATTTATTTTTTTAAATATGTTTGATCTAGGTTGGTTGAATCTTTGGGTGCAGAACCAATAAACACAGGGGCTTGAACTTGTTGAATTTTAACAGATGAAAGGAAAAGAGGCTATGCCAGGTGAGGAGGCCAAGGAACAGTCAGGAGGGACGATAGCTTGTGGGCTTCTGTAGAGAAAGTCTTCACTAAGTCAGAGAATAAGTACACAGAAGCAATGGGTAAGCTTGGTGAGAAGGGAGGGAAGCCAGGCTGTGGCATGCTTTGAGGCTGAAGGAGTAGCTGAAACTCCCCATTAAAGGAAATGAAAATGATGCTTGAGGTTAATATGCCACTCACAAGGCAGGTAGGATAGATTGGACATAGAGGACCACGTACTGCTAGAAAAGCCAGTGGGAAAGCTGTTCCAGTGGTCCCACTCAGCAAATGCCTTTACTAGAGTGACCCAATGAAAATGAGGAACTAGAGTCAGGTACGAAAAATAATTCCCAGTGGAAATCATTCACAATGCTTTAGGCTGATTGCCATGGAGATGAAAGAGGCTTAGACTTTGGTTAAAATGACTTGAGTTTCTAGCATTTACAGATGGTCTTGCCGTTGACTGAGATGCTGAAGTTAGATGAGGGAGAAAAGAGAAAACAAGTTTAATTTTAGAGGGACTCAGTTTGATACGAGGGTCTAATTGAGCCACTAGTAACTCTCAGTTTACTGCTTAGAAATCTAGTCTTAGTGTAAGAAAAGGGGCAATAGTTTGTTGTGAGTCACGTACCTGTTGTGAGTCATTTATTCCTATGGTGGTAGTTTTCTAGTTTCTTACCTTATAAAAGAAACTTTTGATGTTTAAGTTATTGGCTCTTTAGTTTTTCTATTAATTTTCAGTACACATCGGGCCTCTGAGTACATCCCACCCCGCGGTGATGTGTGCACTGGGGCGGAGAACAAGGTAGAGCTTTGGGTATCATAACGCAACAGGGTACAGAAGCCTGTGATTCAGGACCAACATACTGAGCCTCTAATTGATAATATTTTCTGCTTCACAGTAGCTGAGCTGAATTGTGCAGACTTGGAGGAGTAAATGAAACAAGTGTTTTATGGAACATCAGGCAAGCCATTTAAATCTATAACTACTACGCTTATGTTTCCTGCTTCCTTGTCTACAAAGGAACGTAAGTGGTATCCATGAGCCACACACAGCCATTTCCTTTTATGTTTGCAAACAGCACTGTAAGTGATATTGTATTCTTGCTCTGGCTCATAGGAGACTTAAAAGGCTGAGTTGACAAAACAGGAAAGCTAAATCATTTATAAGGATGTAAGCAACTGGATTTTTACCGCCACCACTATCCTGAGATGATAGGATATGAAAAGAGTGCATTTAAATCATAAATATGGATCTTTTAGTCATAGAGCCAAAGATCGAAAGACTACACACTATTTTTTACTAGAAAGAATAAGTACTACTCTGACTTGCCTATAAAAATTTGCCATCCCTAAAATATGTAAATGATCCCACAATTGAGAAACCCTTAAAAATAGGAATTATGTTGAAAAGTGCCTCTACAGTTTGGCTATAAAAATACTGCATTGTATTTATAGCTTACACTTTCTACTAAGAACAGAGAGGAAACGTCCAGGCAGATCCCGCAGATGAGTTATTAAAAACAAAAAAGCAGAATAAAGAAAGAATTTGAAAGATGTCAGGAAAAGTTTTTTAATAACAGGTTATAAAATAGGTAAAAGGAAAGGAACTGCAGATCTGGCAAATTTATATTACAAAATATTTGTCTTTAGTCTCCTAAAGCATAATCTAGTGACACATTTGTAAATTAGTTTGTCTCCAGACTCTATTGTTCTGGTCACTTGTGGTTTCTGTAGTAAAACTGAGGTACAACTGTTCAGATTTAAAAAAAAAAAAAATCTGTTGTCCTGGCAAAATAAAACTGATATCTTTTTTCACCTTCAAATGTGTCTAGATTCAGCCGACATATACTGACTTGTATGTAGGTATCATGATACAATATGTATATTCTTAAAAATCCAGAGCCTTTGTCATCTCTACTTTATTAAAATCATTCTGTTTTATACAGTGTTTATTTTCTCTGTGCCAGGAATAATTGGAATATAAATATGAAGATATTGTGCCTGCTCACATGGAGCATGCATAATACTGTGGGGAAAGTGCCCTTTGTAAACAATTGTCGACAAAGAGAATATGCTATTATTGTCACCGTGGCTGCTGTTATTATAATTATTGAGACAGGGTCTTACTCTGTATCCCAGGCTGGCCTTGAACTCATGGCAATCCTGCCTCAACCACCTGAGTGCTGAAATTACAGGTGTATGCCATCACACCTACCTTATGAGGTGCTAGGGATTCGAATTCAGAGCCTTGTGCACACTAGCCAACCATTTTAACCACTTGAGCTATGTCCCCGGCCCTGAATGTGCTATTATCGATTTATCTACAACAGCATTACAACAGTAGTGGGCATCTTGTGTTTTGCTTTCTAAAATGAAGAGTTCTGGTATTTCATTCTTAAACATAATAATTTCTCTTCAACTGTGCTTTAGAGATTCTGAGGTTGATTTTTTTCTACATGTTTATGGAGCAAAAATTCACTGAGTTCATGCCAGATTGTCTTGATTGAAATTCTGATTTCTGTGATAGCTGAGTGGTCTTGAACTCCTTTCTTATTCACCTTTCGTTCCTCAGTGTCCTTAGCTATAAAAATGAGGCAATCGGTCTCTGGTTCACAGGGCTTTTGTCAGGATTAAAAGAGTTAAGATGTGTGCGGGACTTAAGACGATACCCAAGTGCAGCCAACACTCCTCACGCTTTAGTTATTACTACTACTTAAACACACACACTTACATATCCTCATAGCTTGGCCTGCTACAGCAAAGTAGTATAAATCAGGTGACTTGAACAGCAAGCATTAATCACATTTCGAGAGATTGGGAGTCCAACACCAAGAGGCCAAGAGGGTTGGGCTCCTGGTGAGGGCCCTCTTCCTGACGCACACCTGCTGTACTCACAGGGTAGGAAAAGCGCTCTCTGGGATCTCACTTATAAGGACACAAACCCTATTCGCGAGGTCTCCACCCTCATGAGCCAGTCACATTCCAAGGGCACCACTTCCTAATATCATCACTTTGGGGATTAGGTTGCAACATCGGAATGCTGGGGCACAAGCATTTCATTCCATAGCACATGTTCCAGTTCAAAGCTTTTAAACGTCCCCATTTCTCATTGAGCAGACCATCCTTTTTTGCCACCACCCCCAAGTTAGAATCTATTGAGGATATGTGCCTCTTTGTTCTGATAATCAAAAAATCAGTGTATCCTGCAGTCAAAAAATCACTGTGTCCTGTGGGCTTTTAGTGTGTTCCTCACTTGTGATGGAGAAAAAAGTTAAGCATGTTGCTTTGTGGGTGTGTCCAACCTGTGGCCTGCTGGGTTCTTTGCCCTTGTTTTTTTTTTTTTAATGTTCTTATGAAAAAAATCTTTAAATGAAGTCTTAATATGTGTATGTTGACTAAGTTACCTATTTTATTTGTGACCCAAGACAGTTCCTCTTCACTCAAAAAAAAAGGACCAATCAAACAAAAGCAAACAAACAAACAAAGGAGCAGCTGCAGGTTGGACACGCCTTTGATCTTTGCTCACATACACACTGTGAATGGATCCATGGCCCTTCATCTGCCGAGACTGAACTGCAGAATGGGAACTGCTCTAGGCAGAAAGGAGGTGTTAGATGTTCCTCAGCATTTGGTTGAGATTTGCGAAAATAAAACGAAGATGCTAGTGCAAAAGATGCTACATTTTATCAGCAAGAGCTGGCTTGAAATTTTTATTTGAAAGATCCCAAAGGAGGTATTTCCTAGATGGAAGAAAACAACTCAGGAGAAGAATTACCTGCAGGGACAAGTTTTTAATACTGACAAATCTGTTCTGTTTTACAAGGACAGGCATTTGAATATGTTTACCTAGTTTTATTTATTATTATTTTCTCCCAGCTTTCAGGAGGGCAACACTAATAATTGCCCTGAATCACTTCCGTATGAAATTGCTGTTAGCTTTTACCTTTGTTTCTTAAAACAATTTTAAATTTTCTCAAAGGAAACAAAACACCTTGGAAGATGGGCTGATTCCAGCGTATGACAGGAAATTAAGGGAAGCCTGGTACACTTTGCAGTGCTGGAGATCAGGGAACTCATCAAAGATGAATAAGTCAGATCAGAAAAACACTGGAACCAACTGAAGGATAAACTGGTGAAAGGCAAGACAGAAAAAAGGCAGAGAGAAAGAAAACATGGTGACTCTTGACATGTATAAGAATTCTTTTTACTGTTTTATTCTGTTTGAATTTTTCATTATAAATATTTACATAATTTAAGCCTTCTTTAATGCAAAAACAACACATATTCATACATCCTCTATGTAATTACATATAACAGATAAATAAGATACAAAGCATTGGTAGTTCTGTCACTGAGAAATAAACAATTACTGTAACCTTAATCTGACATTCTTTACGACATATGCATTTTAACCATCAATTATGTTTTTCTTCATTTCCACCCATAATTATTCTTTTTATTAGTAGGTGTTAGTGACGCACACAATGACATTCAACTCGGGGGATTGGTGGAGTGTATATATCGCATCTTAAGCTATTTAAAAATTATTCATCCTTCAATTTCCCCTAGCTACTCTCACCCAGAAGTACCACTTTGACTGTACTATAATCCACTAGGGCTTTCCATAATTACCAAATAGCATTTGGGTCCCTTCCAACATTCTTTTTATAGTTCTTTCTACTAGTTTCTGTCTCCACATACCCTGCTTCAGCCACACTGGATATCCTAAAATTCAATCCAGATTGGTTTCTGTGGAAATGTCATAATTTATAATCTGGATGCACACTCAAGACCTTTAAAATAATATATTTGAGAATTCCAATGTTTAAAATTCTTGATGCGACTAGCAACTTGTCCAAGCACAGAGCCTAATTTTTGTGAAAAGGCCAAGCTGTTACATAAGCATTTTGCAGGGGTTGGTGAAGAGAAATCAAGAGAATGCATTTCAGCCTGCGAGGGATGACGTGGAAGCAGACAAGGAGAGAGAATCTGCCTCCACAGGTCACAGTGCCTCTGCTGTGTTTGCTTCAGTGCTGCTGGGGATGGGAGAAGCAACAGCAGACTCCGCATTTAGCTCAGTGAAAGAAGCTGGAGTCTCGGGAAGGCTTAGGGCACCACACACTTACAGAACCAGGACCAGGGCCCTGTGAACACCTCCTCCCCTGTGGCCTGTGCTTCCTTTCCCCACACTCCACTTCTGCCACTTTGACAGATTTTAATTTCAGTTTGAAAGTATACCTCCATTGTCGTTTCTTAGCCATCAGCGTTTCTATACATCCAGTAGTTAGATAATTAGATATTTTTACAACGGGAAAGAATTACGATAAATGAATATTTTCCTTTGGTATTTATTTCTAGCATATTTCTAAAAACAAGCCAATTTGACAGTAATGTATTTAAAACTGAATTTATGGTAAATTTTCCAAGTCTCATGGACGGTTGTTCTGTTGGTATTTTATAAAAATTTGCTTAGAATCACTTTAAAACAACTTCCTTTTTGTACACATTTTTCTCCTAGATCAATATCAACATCAACTAGAATTTCTCTGTAAATCATCCCAAATCTAAAAACTTATTGAGCCCCAAGCCTCCCCAAACACCCATATGGCTAAAATTCCTGCTAGTTACATCTGGTTCTATAATTCTAGCTCCTTCATCTTTGGCTGCAGACAGGAGGCATAGTGCTCTGGTGTGACAGTGTTTCCCATCAACACTGATTTACCCTGTGCCTCCTCGAAAGTTAACGCACATTAAATAAACTTTAATTCTTATCAGCATAGCCAACTTCCAGGAACTAAGAAGTTCTCTAGCCTGATTCCCTCATGCTCTCAAGCTTTTTAAAGCTTACTCCGAGTTGAAGACATCGAACTGGTGTTTGGATGAGAGTCAGTACTGGCGCAATAGTTTTCCAGGTTAGGGCGCTGCAAGGGAGACACGGGGCTAGGTGACCAGGGGCCTGCAGAAGGGGAGGGCTTGGTAGTTTCCCTTTTCTTTCTCAAAGCTCTTCCTCCTCCCTCTTTCCTTCTCTTTCTTACTCAACTCTTCTGAGCACATGTTCATATTTTACTCGTAGTTTTAGAACATAGGATTTTATTTTCATGTACTGATACTTGATAAAATTGTAAAATCATAATAAATAAAAAATAATTCATAAATCAAAGAGCGTTTTGATTAAAACATTTCTCATTTCCAGTCTCTGATGTAAGCTGTCCAAACACAACTGTAGCCACCAATTCATGTGTCTCCTCTAGAGGAACACAGGCATACACATCGGGCATGAGTATAGTCACTATTTGCAATCTTTTTTTACTCCAAACAATAGCCAATAATTCTGTACCTTTAGAATTTATCTGAGAGGTATTTCCAGGTCAACATGTGAAGTTCCACTTCACTCTGCACGATTGTTTACTGATTGTGTGATCATAATACATCTAAGCAGCCTTTATGCTGAGCATTTTATACTAGCTACAACGCTATCATATATTCATGTCAGTAGGTGAGCGTTGAAAAGTTCTTGCTAGTGGAACTGCATTACAAATTTTAAAATGTTGATACTGCATATTACTTGTCAAAGAAGTAAACCGATTTGTGGTCTTGACTCAGCGACATATCTTTTTTTTAATCTTTGATGATCTGTTAGGCAAATATGGAATTCTATTTTTAAAACACACTTCTCATATAGTTAAAATACGAGTAAAAATATTTTTTCCATAGCCTCACTAAGTCTGCTTGTCCACTGGATTATTTATTTTAGGATTTTATTGATTTATAAGGGCTCTTTGTACAGTAAGAAAAGGATATCTATCTGTGAATCATAAACATTTGTTACAAATTGTGACTTCTTTTCAAATTTTGCTTAGGGTAATTGTTTTGACATACATATATTTAAAATTTTTGGATTCACATGTAGCGATCTTGTCCTTACATCTCTCCGGTGTTTTGTACTTTAATCTGAAAAATTTCTTCCATCATAAAACAATTTTACCACATTTTGTTCTTTGAATATTTTTTTTTTAGTTCAGTGGGTGAAACCCACTGGGCCAAATATTTAAATGTTTGATTAACCAAAATTGTTTTTTAAATAAAATATTTTAAAATAATAAATATGATAGGGTTGATATTTTAAAATTTTAGATGACCAGCCAAGTGCTTATAACAATTTAATCCATTATTTCCTCATTGATAAATACTATCTATTAAAAAAAACTATCTGTGTGTGTGTGTGTGTCACATAGTGAACTGTGCAATCTAAAGCATACACCAGACGCACATACCCTTAAACCTTCATAAAAAAAAAACTATTCACATCAAGATATAGAGCAGTGCCAGGAAACCAGAAAGTTCTTGGCATAACCTGCAGTCAATACTCGCCTCAAAAGTAATCATTATTTTGACCTCAATCACTATACATTAGTTTTGACCATTCTTAAAACTTGTGGCAATGGAATCACATGGTAAGTACTTTGTGTCTGGCTTGCTTCAAATTACGGCCGTGATGATCATCTATTTTGTTGTTTGTGTGCAAACTAGGTTGTTTTTTTTTTTCTTACATTGCTGTATAGCATATTCTTGTGAAAAGGTGCCAAGATTTATGTAACCATTCTAATTTTAATGGACATTTGAATTGCTTCCAGCTTCAGGCTATTATGAATAATTCTTGTATAAATCTTTTGAAGCACATATACATTTTCTGTTGGATATACATCCAGGAGTAGAATTAATAGATTATAGAATATGCAGATGCTAACTTCAGTAGAAACTGTCAGCTTGCCAAAGGGATTGAACCAATTTACATTCTTATTAGTAGTACATGAGCAGAACCCACTTGTCTAAAGTTTTTGTGAACTCTTAGGACAGTCCTTTAAATTTTAACCATTCTGATAAGGTTCTAATAGAGAGCACTGTCTTTATAACCTGCGTATTTTAACCTTTTGCTCTACTGTGAAAATGCCTCTGAATGACCATTATGACATAGGAAAGGAAGCGAGATGTGAAGCAAAATTAACTGAGTTCATGTTTTGACTGACAGTCTTGAGAAAATGTCAGAAAGTGTGTAATCTTCTGGATCTGATAGAAATATGATGGCAAATACCTCAAAGAACTATTACAGTTTGAATTATTTTTAAAATGTTTTGAGGATTAAATTACCTAGCATACTGTATCTGAAAGAAGTTTGAAGAGAAAGCACTTGGGTAAGCAAGCACTTAGTGAGTTCCTACTAAGAGCAAGGTTATCTTCTAGGCATCCAGGATAAGTCAGTGGACAAAAGATTCCTTCCATCCCGTAACTTACATTCTAGGATAGAGACAGACTAGATAAAAGAGGCGTAACAGGTAAATTGTGGAGCACATTAGAAAGTGAGAAATGCTGTGGAGAAAGAAAAGAAAGGCAGAGCAGGGTAAAGAGGGTGGAGAGTTGCATCATGGACTAGGAAGACCAGAGCGAAGTCCATTGGGAAGGAACCGGTGACTGAGCAAAGAGCTGGAGATGAGGGAAGAGCCGTCGGGGCAGAAGGAGAGCTTAGGCAGAGTAGTGTGTCTGATGTGTGGGGAACATTCCGAAGCATTTAGTGCAGCCAGAGTGTGGTCACGTGGGAGGATGGAGGCACTTAAAAATGGCGTCAGAGAAGTAAATGGATGATGGTGCAGGGCACGAGAATGATTCACATCAAATTGGGCCTGTAGGCCGCTACGCAGTAACAGCTTTACTGTGAAATAGAGATACACATGATCCTATCCAATTTTTGAATGTTTCTTACACTTGTGTCTTAACTCAGGAGATGATAACAAAATACCATGGACTGGGGTGACTTATAGGACAGAAATTAATTTTGTCACAGGCTGGAGCTCCCTTCTGTCACAAATGACAATCTCTCTTTTAAGGCTGAATAGTTTCCCATTGTATATAAATGCTATATTTTCTTTTTCTATTCATGTGTTGGATGCCACTGAAATTGACCAACATACTGGATTCAAATCCTTTGCATATGTATCAGAAGTGGAACTGCTGTATCATATGATAGTTCTGTTACTCGGTTGAAGAGGAACCGCCGTACTCTTTTCCTTAACTGATGGACGAACTTACATTCCTTCTAGCAATGCATGAGTTCCCTCTTCTCCACATCCTTCCCAACACTTAATATCTTTCACCTTTTCTAAAATAGCCATTCTGACAGGTGTGAGGTGATATCTCACTGCGGCTTGAATTTGCATTTCCCTGATGATTAGAGATGTTGACATTTTTTCATGTATCTGTTGGCTGTCTGTATGTCTTCTTTTGAATCACTCTCCATTTTTTAATGAAGGCAAATGTAAACTTTACTTTGATATTTAAGAAAAGCCATAGTATCCTATCTTTGAATGAGGTGCTTTTTGTTTTAGATCATGCATGTGCTGTATTTTTTTCATCAATTGGCGAGGAGCGGGGTATTAGAGACCAAATGCAGGGAAATTCTACCACAAAGCTAGCGATATTCTCCAAAAATTTTAATTTTTTTGACACTTGTACAAGTTGGCCTGGAACTTGAAATCCTCATGCCTTGGCATCCTGAGTAGCAAGGTTTACAGATGTTTTCCACGCGTCAACTTTACTGTGAAATATGAAGTGTATGTTTGAAAGTATTGCAACTAATCTTAGTCAAATAAGCAGGAATTTCCCTCCTTTGAAGAATAAGAGTCTCATACTGTGCTTCGTATTGTAAGCACTGCTTTTTTGCTTCCAGTTTGCAGAAAGAAAGCAAGACTCAAGGGTATGGAGTTTTCTAATTAGTCAAAGAATCTAAAAAATATTATGTAATAACTTTTTTTGAAACAAGGCTCATGAGTTCCTTTATGAGTTAAGAGACATATTTGACTAATAACAATCTACATTGTGTAAACAAAAAGAACAATAAATGTTTACAAACTTCAAGGTCATCATATCCTTTGAGTGTATTTTAGTGTCTTAAGAAATTAAACAAATACCTTGATATTAACATTATATCTCTTTGAAAGCTCTCCTCCATAAACATAATAAAAGAAAAAATCTATATGAATTTAAACTTAATTGAGAAGTTTCCCTCACTTTTTATTTTCTAATCTCCTCTTCCTTATCTTCCTGGGAAGGGACATTTCAACAAAGCAATTATATTCTACAAAGCTTCTTATTAAATGCGCTGTAACTTACATTTCTTTAACTGTAATCAGTGTAGGAAATTAAAACTATAATTTCTGATTTCCACAGTGCACTCAACAAATTTTCATTTTTGTTTTTTTCTACCCTCGTCCAAGCCACTGTCATCTTTCAATGAGTTCCTGTTTAGGTTTCTCCAACGATTATAGAAGGAAAAACCAACTCGAACTCAGACTCAGTTTCTCTTCTTATTATCTCACAACACAGATCACATCTGACTCCCAATGTGATTGGTTTCCCCCTCACATCGGCGAAACAACCAAACCAACCAAACAACCAAACCAACCAAAGCTTCAGTGGACACCATCTGGATATCCCCTAGTTTAATTCAATTCTGATATTTTCATAGTGTCACACCTCACAGGTTGAAGGCTGAGACCCCCAGGTTCTGCCCATCCTCACCTTCAGACCCCAAGTGATTTCACCTGCTCCTCTGACTGACCACCCGTAAATCGGTGTTCTCCCCACCCACCTCCTTGGGTTTAATCAGTCTGCTCAAGTGGGTCACAAATCTCTGAGAAGCCCTTTCTTGCTTTTCCTGTTTATGACACAAGATGATACAAGGATATGAAGATATTCACAGGGTGAGTTTAGGGGAAGGAACACAGAGCTTCCATGCCCTTTTCGAGGATGCCACCTACCAGAGACCTCTGTGTGTTCAGCTGTTCCGAAGGTCTCTAAACCCTGTTCTTTGGTAATTTTATGGAGACTTCATTGCATGGGGGTACCTGAAGCATTGACACCTCTGTGAGGAGGTAACTGGAGACAGAGAGCATGGACTAACGGCAAGAGACTGCTTGGGGTGGGAGGCACAGTAAGTGTCCCTTCCTCTCAGGACGGGGCAGGACGCCTTCTGAAATGGGGTGGTCTTATGATTTACTAGTAGAGAATTTCTTTATGGCCAGCTCCAAGACATAAAGACAAGGGACGACTATAGTTTCTACGATTCATATTGGAGAAGAGAAATTGTATTTTGTAAGGCCTGCCTTGGGCAGGGTGTTGTGAGCCAGAAACATGAATGACAACCAAAATATGTGTAGGAAGAGCTCCTAAGTCTGAGAGGCTGAGCTTGAATTGATGTTTTACAGTTTTGACCTGGCTTGTTTCTCTGTGTTGGGTTAAGAAGCAACCCCCAAATCCCTCACCTTGTCCTCAAAGGCTTTCTGTCATCTGGCTCTGACCTTCCACTCTGACTTCAGGTTGTACCGCTGTCCTCCATCACGCCCTCCCAGCCATGTCAGTGCTCTCTGCCTCCTCCAGACACAGGTCTACCTAAGTCTTGGTGGGCCTGGGTTGTCCGTTCCTGTGTCATGTGGCTTACTCTTACCTGCCATTTGGATCCTATGTCACCTGTTCGTTTCTCAGCCTAGCTTTTGCCACCCAAGCCCTTCATCTAATGGAGACCGTCTTGTTCTTCTTCTTGCTGTCTCATCTCCTATTTCATTTCTAGTTCTATAAAAAAAAACCTATCTGGATCATTTACTCCTGTCAAGTTTGCTGACTTCTTCTCCATAAATAGAGGAACCTTGTGAGCCTGTTCATGGCTATAAATTAGCGCCTAAAACCATGCCCACTCTTAACACACACTCTTCATGTTTGTTAAATGAACGGACTAGGAAAGTGCTCGGACACTGGAGACAGAGTACCCTGCCAATGGAGATGAGCTTGAAAGGGACCTCCCCTTGGGGGTGTGGAGGTCTACTGAAAAAGATAACCATGTCCATAGGAACAGCACGCTATTAATTCTGGAGAAGGAGAACACGACATCCACCTGGAAGGAATCAAGGCTGGCCTTGGGTACAAGGTATAGTTATGCTGAAAGGTGGAAGAAGTGCCAGATGGGCCCTTGGGTGTTTTCTCTCTCGTTCAATGCTCTCTTTGTTTTGCTTTGTGAGATAAACTTGACATCTGACTCTTCATAAGTTCTCTTTTCAAAGCACGTTGGCAGTGCAGTTGATTTTTAACATTCCTGTTACTCTGTGAATTGGGCTGGACTTACTTGGTTATTTATAGATGAATGTATCTACAGGCTAAAAAAAAAAAAAGGTAAAAAACCCTGTAATACTGATTCTACACAATAAATTAGTTTAACTGAAATAAATATTTCCATGTCAGGGTTTTTGCTACTGAACAAACATATTTTAAGCGGACTTATAGGTGTAGGCAAATAAAAATGCTGATGAAATTTGAAGAGACAATAGAATGTTACTATTAAATTTTTCTAGTGATGTTGGACCACATTGCATATATTGTTTTTGTGTATAGGTAAATATGAATATTTTCTAAACTAGTAAAGATTGTGTGGATCAAAATTTTAACAATTCAAGATGATTTCATTATAAGCCTGTGGGAGAAAACCAGGGTAAATTTTCCTGTGTTCTGTATGGAAGGCAAATATTTCTCCACCTGTCTGCTCCATGCCACCCCCACCTCAGAACTCAAGAATGACTTCATCAATGGTTTGATTGATTGGTACCAGAAATTCAGGTTTCCAAGAAGGAAACGAGTGAGAATATAAATAGAATCCAGACATGTTCCCGCACTTGTCTTGCTTTGGCGTGGGTCATGCACAGTTCGGGGGTAGGGCAACACACACAGACTCCCAAATGTGTCCCACTGTGAATACAGGAGCTTCACGGGGACTTTGTATATAAAGCAGCAACTAACCAGAGATATGTCAGAAAACTTGAAAATGTGTCCCTTTTGACCTAAGTTTCATTTATTTATCTTGTGCTAAGGAGCATCCACCACTGTACCATTATAAGGAATCTTTCTTCCTTGTTAAAAAAGAAAAAAAAAAGATGCAAACTAGTGGAGTGTATTTGTGACAGGCAGGGTAGAGTGCTTGTTCCTGCACAGATCTCCACTCCTCATATGCACTAAGGGACTCCCTCGTTTTCGTGAGTGAGTGTGCAGCCAGTGGTTTAGCAGCGGCTGGGTCCCTTCTGAGTGTCAGAGGTGGAATACACCCACCATTGTGGTAGTTCCTTATCTTTCACAAAGATGGGTTCCGTAAAAGATATTTGGGCAACTGTAGCCAATGAGCTGCAGGGGAAGTCTTGCTAGGGGGTTTGTTAGAAGTTTCTCTGATCTGTTGAGAGGAGATGAGCTTCTTTCAGTCATTATGGATTCCTATGTGAGGAGGTGACACTTGGAGTCACTGCAGCAACCTTGGACCTCACTTAATGTGATTTTCTTATTAAAATATAACCTTATCTTTAAAATGAGAGACAGTACAAACTATAGTGACCACCAGATTCAACTGCCTCTCATTTATTTTTTTAAACGAGGTACCATATTTTTCAGTTTATTAATATTCCTCCAGGAAAATCACAACAATTATGCCAACCATTAGGTATGGGAAGCAGTGATAAACATGGGTACTGTCTGATTAATTATGTGCCATTTTAAAGACAAAGTTTATAATATGATCCTTTTAACTATGTAGCAATTTTCAGAATATAGTCTTATTAGAACTAATCCACTGAAGTGAGCAGGCTATTTCTAGAATATTTTTTAAAAACTAAAGTTGGGTGACTTTAATCTTTTCAGAGGGGCAAAAGTGACTAGAAATATGCTTGGCCTTGTCACAAATATTATAATACAGTGAAAACTAATTTGTTGAGTGCTTTGCTATCGGTTATACTTGGTTTAATGCTGAATTTAATAGCTTCATACTGTTCTCACAACTCAGTGAAGCATTGAGGGCTATCATACCCATTTTGTGGATGAGGGGTTCAGATGAGCAGGCAGAGATCACAGAGAGAAAAGTTGGATGTACAGCCTGACACTAGGGACTCCTGGTGCAGCTTTCTGCCCAAGGATTACTGTGTGGTCCAGGCACATAGCAAACATTGTAGGGTGCCTGCTTTATAAGTATCTCCCCTTCGCCTCTCAAATAGAACACATATTTTGTTTGGGAGTGACTCATGATCAATTAACAGTGGAATCCCATTTCCTTTTGCCAGTAAATGGTCTGGGGTGGGCAGGTGTTATAGTTTAGATCTAGCATGTCCCTCAAAAGCCTCCTGTATTTGGATGTTGTGGAGTTCCTGTGGAGCCACGTGCTGGCTGTTAAGAGGCAGGCCTCGTCGAATGGGGCAGATCATTGGGACAGGTCCTGGGGAGTATGCTGCTCTGCACTTCTTTTCTCACTGTGCTTCCTGACTGCTATGGGGTGAGTAGCTTTTCCTTGAGTGAGCCCTCTGTCATGCGTGCCCACCATTGCCAGCCACCCATGAATGCACTGAGACCTTCTGCAACTGTGAACTAAATTAAACCTTTCCTCCCTTAAGTTGTGGGTGGTAGGCGTTCTAGCAACAAAAAAGTAATTACGACAATCCGTGACCATTTTTTTTCTGACCACTTACAAGGGTCAAATACAGGCTAGGGAAGAGCAGCCCTTACTCTTTTCTTGTTTCATACAGTAACGGCTGAGGATGTGATATCTGGTGCTGTGGCAGCCATATTCTACTTAAGAGGTCACAAGCTTGGAGAAAAAGCCAATGTACATATTCAAGGAGCTTGCTTCCTTGAATGACAAGATCCTACTGCTCAGTTAGCTCTGAAACTACCTTACACTTAAAATGCTAAAGATAACTTCATATTTTAAGCTATTGTTGGTGAGACAGTTTGTTTTTTTGTGGTCAAAGTCACTGTAATAGATATAACTACACAAGGAAGGATGTTTTTCAACTTTTAGCTAAAACAGGTGTCAAGATTGCATCCAAGAATCTATACAGGTTTAGCATAGGTTCAGGGAAATTTGTGCATGTGTCAGAAGTGGGTAAATCGGAGCAATCCACACGCCCTCTATGCTAATATTTCCTTTTGCCTTCCAGATGTACTGAGACTGATGAACACAGAGTGCATCAGAGGCCTCACTGCCCCTTGGCTTCCCCTTGGATTTGGCTCTTGGGAGGCATCTGCAGGATGGAGGAGGGTGGGAGATATAAATCTCCCAGCTTCTTCCCTGGGTGATTACTTAGGCTGACTGCATGCATAGACTGAAGGTCACAGGCTGCCTCCAGGCTGGCAGCCCTCTGCTCTGAGTCTAGCTTCTACCAACACAGGCGCTTGTAGCCTCGGGGTTCCACACTTCCTTTGTGGTTTCCCACACCCTGCCCACATCTCTGTAAAGTGCCATTAGTTTCCTGCCAGGACCCTTACTGATAGATACAATGGTGTGAACAAAATCACAGCAGCTGTGGAAGCTGAGATGCTGGGAGAATATGTGGATATTCCTATTAAACAAGGGCCTTCTGCTCCCCTTAAATGAAGAGTAGACAATATAAACATCACCTCACCAGGTGAAACAAAGTATTACAGCTCAAAGGAAACGCTTTCCACCTGGCAGCAAGAAATCAGAGAAGACTACCTGGAAGAGATGGCACCTGGGGTAAGCACAGGTAGGATTTTTGAGAGACAGATGGAGGACATTCCTAAAAAAGGGGAAGAGTCGCGCACACAGCCACAGAAGACAGAAAACTCAAGAGCAGTTACTGAAACTTTAGTGCTAGAAGGGCGCTAAGGTTTCTTTATTGGGGGTTACTTCTCCCTCCATCTCCTTTACAGACGAGCAAACCTGAAGCAGAAAGTCAGCCAAGGTCAAACAGCCAGTAAGTAGCATTCCAGGACTCCGACAGGTCTGCGGGCTGCAGCTTGGTCCCCAACCCACCCTCTACCTGCTTGTCTCCGTACGCCAGGCACTATGCAGACACTTTACATACTAATGCTCTCTTCCCAACAGCTGGGACAGGAACAATTACCTTCACTTTTCAGCTAAGGATGTCTGGTCGGAGAGTCTCTCATTTGCCTGAGGTCACACAGCAGTTAAGTGTAGGAGTCTAACTTTACATTCTGCGAACAAGAGTACGAAGCCCTACCTAACCGGGTGTTCAAAACATGTTGAACGAACAAGAAGCACGGACACGAAGTGAGCAATCGGCGGTCGCAGGCCGAGCTAGCGGGCCCGCCACCCCGGGGTCGCTCGGGACCCGGCACGTAGTCCTCCAATAGAGGGACGCCGGCTCCTCCGGTCCTTCGGCGCAGGCTCCCAGATTCCACCCCGTCTCCTCCCGGCTTGGCAGTCACGCCCCCACGTCGAGGAGTTCGGTCACCTGGTATCCGAGTTTTCCTTGGCTCCGGCCGCGGGGCAGAAGGCCTCTAGCGGCCTGTGACCCGCAGCCGGCTCCACGCCTCGGCCCCTCCCCTCCGCCCTCCCTCACTCTCCAAACTTTTTTTTCCACCCTTTCTAAACTTCAGTCATTCTAGTGCCCGCCTCTCCGACTTCTGCCAACCAATCGGCGGACCTCATTCTCGCCGACGACCCGCCCCCGGGCCGCCGGGGGCCAATCCCCGGCGCGAGAGTCGAGTGCCGGGCTCGTTCCCAAGCTCCCGGCCGGTGACGGCAGCGCGCCGGGCGCCGCGCGGCGGGAGGGGGCGGGGCTCTGGATGAGGGATGGGCGAGGGCGGGGGGAAGGGAAGAGGCAGGAGGAGGAGGTTGCGGCGGGTTTGAAAGCGGCAGTTTCCTGGCAGCTCGGGCAGGCGTAGGGCTCCGCGCTCCCGCTCCGCTGCCGCCACGGTCGACCCGGCGACGGGTCCGCGGCGCTTCTGCGCACCCCCGACGGATTTTTCCCGTTCCGGCCCTCCGGGTCTTCACCTCCCCGCCCCCCTGCCTCAGCCTTTCCCGCCGCTCAGGCGCGGGGCCCGGGGGCCAGCCGTCGGCAGTGACCCCGCCCGAAACCCCTGCTGGAACCGCCCGGGGACGATTCCCGGTTCCTTTCTTCAGCCCAGCCCGGGGTGGCCCTCGCGGAGCCCGGCCGAGCCCCGGGCGCGCGGCCGGGAGGGGCGTCCGAGGGGCGTCTGGCGGTTCGGAGCGGCCGGGCCCCGGCGAGTTGTGGTCGAGGGGGGCCGGAGCGGCGCGGCCCCCCACTCCGGCCCGGCCGCGCGGGCCGCCCGGGGCCCCCAGGCTGAGAGGGGGCCGGAGCGGCGCCCGCGCGGGGTCTCCCCCATGGTGCAGCGGGGTTCGGGATGTCGAAGACGCTGAAGAAGAAGAAGCACTGGCTCAGCAAGGTGCAGGAGTGCGCGGTGTCCTGGGCCGGGCCCCCGGGCGACTTGGGCGCCGAGATCCGGGGCGGCGCGGAGCGCGGCGAGTTCCCCTACGTGGGGCGGCTCCGCGAGGAGCCCGGCGGGGGCACCTGCTGCGTCGTCTCGGGCAAGGTGCCCAGCCCCGGAGATGTGCTGCTGGAGGTGAACGGGACGCCTGTCAGCGGGCTCACCAACCGGGACACCCTGGCTGTCATCCGCCACTTCCGCGAGCCCATCCGTCTCAAGACTGTGAAGCCAGGTACGAGGCCCTGCCTTTCCGTCGCGGGCTTTGGGGCGCTCGGGGTGGGCGTCCTGGAGCGGCGGTACCTCCCCTTCCTCCCCGGCTCTTCGGCCGGTGTAATCTTAGACCTCTGGGGTGTGTCTGACTCCCTGGGGAGGGGGAGGGGTGTCGCTGGAGATTCCCGTTTTGTCGATGGGAAAACTGAGCTCTGCCTCGGTAGGGTCGCTCTGCAAACTGTCCCCGAATTGTAACCAGAAGCCGGTTTCCTAAATGTGTAGCTCGGTCTGCCCCCCGCAGACGAGAGTTTTCGACTAAAGAAGGGCAGCCTTTTTTCATGTTTTTTGTGGAAGAGGTCCCCCAAAGTGTAGCATTTTCCTTGGAACGTGTTACGCATGCTAGGCGCCGAGGAAAAGGTCTTTACTATCGAGGCACTTGGTGCCACCACCTGGAGCACCTGGAGGGCAGAGTTGCCTGTGTGTTTCCGGCACACCAGCAGACGTCTCGGAGCTGACAGCCTCAGTCAGTCCAGGTGGCTCAGGTGTACCGACAGGGACAGTGTGACGGCGGTGCGCTCCTGTAAGAGGCTGTTGACGAGTGTGTGTTTTGAAGGAATACCTAAGTGGCTAGCTGAGTAAATGTTTTTATAAAGCTTTTGATTTTACAGAATTTTGTTAAAGTAGCAGGGGAAAGGATCTCCTGTTGCCGGGGTGCCTTTTATGCTAGTAAGATCTGCTGCAAAGCAGGTTACGTTTATGGCATACGTGCCGGTTTCGAAGCATCGATCAGACTGCACACAGTGAGATCGGATAGTATGTAGTAGTTTTGTACTGAGACCATTCTTGGTCGTTTCAACCTTGATAGGATGTGGTTTTGTCTAATGAGATGTTCGTGGGTGGCAGGATTATGGTCACAATACCATTAGAAATCAGGCTGTTTCTGCTGAATGTGCTAATGTATGGTGCATCAGAATGTAATAGGTTGCTTAACGGTGACCTAGTCCATCCTTTCACGGTAAAAATGCCAGAAAGTTCTGGAGAAAAATGCATATGCTATCTCCCTCCTATTCTCCCCCAAGCAACTCACTTTGGAAATATCTCTTTAATAGACATTGAGCTTAATTAGACCTAATGGATTGTGATGCAATATACGTATGTCTGTCTCTGTCTCTCTCTCTTTCTCCCCCTCCCCTGCTCTTCCTCTCATAGTCCTGAAATCTTAAAATTTTTCTTCAAATGGCCTAGTTTATCATATTTTTCTAAGTTCATGTGAGTATATGTGAGGTTTTATTGTTAATTTTTTGAACTGTGGTTGACTTTAAACAGCCTTTGCAGTGTAGTTTTGAGAATTGCAACCTTTTTTTTTTTTTCTTAGCTCAAACTTTTAAAGCCGTGGGTGAAGGATAGAGAAGACTTTGGGAGCTGTAATAAAGTCGGTCAGGCCCTGTAATATGTAAAACAGTACGTAGACAGCATTTGCTGGTCTAGGTGCCATTTAGTTCAAATCCCCTGAGTCAGTGAATAATGAGAACATCTGCATCGTTTGCTTTGTGTTTTGTTTTGATTCGTTGGGGCACTGATGACACTATAGCTGTTATTTAAAAAAAAAAAATAGTCCTTAAGCCGATAGGTTGATGATTAAGGTGGTGTGTTGCAAATTAATATGATTGTGTTGAGATGAGAGATGTCTTTTTAATATTAGTCTGGCTTCCAGGTTATACATTTTCAGTTTTCGCATCAAATTTAAGAAAATATTTCAAGGTTTAGAGTGTATACAGTAGCATTAGTTGTGTTGAATATTCTTGTCCCAGACTGTAGTTGGCATTATTATATACTAAAATTTTAGTGTCCTCCCTGGCAATCAGAATACTGTCTTATTTGAAATATTTAGCCAAATAAAGAGAATAACATAATAATGGTGGCAAAGTGCTTTGCAATCATTAATAACACTATAAATGCTATGCCTTACTTTCAAAAGATAAACCCGGCACCAGTAATTTCTAAAGAGTACCATATGTCTTTGTCATAAATACTCTAGTTTTTAGGCAAGTTGTAATTTAAAATTTCTGATTTCTCATTGTAGGTATTAAGTAGCTTTGCTTAAGGAATGTTTGTTATAAAATGGCAAGATTTTTGCCAGTTAAACAAAAATCTTTAAGTGCTTGAAATTAAGAACTTGTAGAACTTCAGGTTTGATAAAAAACGGCATAAATATTATCCAGAGGATCCAGAGAGTCTCATCTATTGTAGTACATTTGTGAAAGGATGAAAATACAGAGTAAAGAAATTTAAAAAGAAACTTACACTGCCCTTTGTTTTCTATTTTTCTTTATATCTGAAGTTTGTGAGAGAAATGAATTTTTCTTAATAAGGTATTGTAAAGTGTGCTTAACACTCTGCCTCTTGTTTTTACTAATGAGTCTTTGTTAAACTACATCATAACATGTCATGTAGAAACTAGCACAGTGTAAGAATAAAATTAACCATTACTATAAGTAGTATTGATGGCGAATGAATGGTCTTACATTGTCTACTGGCAAAATCCTTGGTGGAAATGGGAGCTGGATTCTTCCTAGCTTTTCTTTTTGATCTTGTAGATCCTAAGGGGAGCCCAGCCAAAGCCAGTACCATGAACGAGGTGACTTAACTAAGGTTCTTTTTTTTTGGTGACTGTCATTAGCCTTGATACAGAATTTTATTTTTTTCTTTCTTTGCTTACTGTATTTAATGGATAGTTTAAAGTATTTCTTTCAAATTTGGTTCCTAATCGGAAGACTTTCCTGAGATTTAGGAAATTGCTTGTTTTAATGTAGAATTATGGGCCTAGTACTTTTTCTGCCTCTAGGAATATGTAGGAGTATCTTTAGTGCCACTTATCTTAGTATCATAGTAACCTGCTATGTCTGTGTGCGTTTACATTTCTGCAGAGAGAAAAGTTGCCAGTTGAATTTGAACTTTATGTTTTCCCTAGTAGTAAAGGAGTTTGAACTTTTTGGACCTCTAGTGAAATTGTTTCATGGTATAGTGCTGTGGCCCAGATTAGTGTCTTTGATTTTATTCAGAGCATATTCTTTTTTTTCCCGTTTTTATTAGTATATAGATGTGATAGCAAAGGTTACACTGAGCTTGAGAATTTTGTGCACATGTATATCCCATCAATTTTGCAATCCTTTCCCCGCTTTTTGACCCTCCCATCCCTTCTGTCATTCCCCCAACTCCCAGTATCTCACCCATTTGGTTCTATAAATTATCTTTGTTCTGGGTTTCTCATATTAGAGAAACTGATATTTAACCTTCTAAGTCTGACTCATGTCACTAAGCATGATGATCTCAAGTTGTATCCATTTACCTACAGATAACTCAAATCCATCGATCTTTATGGAAGAGTAATACTTGTATACATATACCACATTTTTTGTATTCATTGGTCTGTTGATGGCTATTTCGGCATCTACCACAATTTAGCTATTATTGGTTGTGCTGCTATAAACATGGGTGCACATGTATCTCAGAGCATATTCTTAAGTACTTTCTCTTCTGATTAATGAAACAAGTAGGAGATTTTGTTCTGAAATTCCCCAAACTGTGGATGTGTAGTTTATAGAATATATAAATACTTGCTTCTTAATATACCTTCAAACATATATTTAGTTGTTGTCAGTTATGTGGATTTACTCTAGAGATTGTTAAGTATTGATACATTGATATCATCATACATGAAATCTTTGTATACACATTGGAGTCAACTATGCTAAGTCTAATATTATCTAGGGATCAAAATCACAGGGAACAGTGGTACAGCTTATTTAAATAAAAACTAATTTGAAACAGGGCCTGAATAGTGTTAATTAAATATAAGTAAAGTCTTCACACTGATTCTGGGACATTATGTTTCTAAGGGAATTTTGTTGAGAAGACGTCATTCCTAGAAATACATTTCCCTTTGGTAAAGAAACATTATTGGATGCTTTTTAGTAAGAACTGTTCGTTATATGTAAGTAATAGAAACTGCCTTTGTTCTCTTGATTTTTGGACCTTTTGGTTAGTTTTTTTGTTTAAGGGGTAATTTAGGACTTAAGTGAATTTTTAGGTGTTTGTAATACCCGAAAAGAGAAGAAGAGTTAAGACAAATGAGAGTCGAGAGTTAATAGTTTGTAGTACAATGAATTAGTCGGTATCTTTTGTTAAACAACAAAAACTAGAGATTGAGTGAGACAGCCCTCCCATCAAATTTTGATAAACCCTAAATGTGAAATATTCCTGCCTTTTTAAAATTTTAACAACCTTTTTTTGTTCTAAGATCTTAATAAGAGTTTCAGGTTCGGGATTCTATTCATTGACACCTTCAGTTCACACGAGTAATGAGCATCTTAGCAGCAGAACTCTGATTTGCTTTGATTTAATGACTCTTTACTACATCATTAGCATTTTGGTACTTTAAAATTTTTACTATCCATTATTCTGTAGGAGTATTATATCCATACATCTCATATGTCTTTAAATTTGTTCACTTTTCTAGTATAATATTCAGTTTGCATTATTGATTCCCCTCCTTTCCCCCAGATTTTTAATCTGTAAGTTTTATTTTTCTAGGTTGAAGTATTATTTTTAAATTTCTTATGCTGCTAAGAAGTGATATAAACCAATACTTAGCCTTCAACTTTTTAAACCTTATTGAGTTGATTGTTAACACTGATTTTCATAGGACACTATTTTTTGTTCCTAGAGAATATAAATTACTTTTCTTCTGAGGTCCTGAGGTGTATTTTATAAAAATCACTTGTTGTGGATGAATGGATATCAGTGATTCTTAAAAATCTGCTCTATGTAAATTGATGGTGGGACGAATAAATCTAGGTTTATATACGTACCTGACTTCTGAATTCAGTGTATATTCTAAGGGAATAAAATCATATCGAGTCTTTACTTGGTATAACCCCCAAATGCCTTGTAAATTTTGTGGGTACTTAGTGTTTTGGGAATTATTATAGGAGAGTTTCATATTTTGAACCACTTTAATATTACCTACTGACTTCCTTGTGTCACTTTTAATAATTCTTACTCTCTTCTGAAATTTTGAAATTTTGGGAAGTTTCTTGGACTATTACTTTTCTTTTTTTAAACAGCAGCTTCTCACTCTGCAGTCTAGCCAGATTGATCCTGAACTCACTATGTAGCCCAGACTGGCCTCAAACTTACAGCAATCTTCCTGCCTCTGCCTCGCAAGTGCTGGGACTACAGGATTCTGCCACCACACCTGGCATAGGTGGTGCTGGGGAATCAAACCCAGAGCCTTGTGCTTCTTAGTTAGGCAAGGGTCTAACTGCTGTGCTGTTCCTCCAGTCTGCATTTTGATAGAACAAATGAATGCCTAGAATGTAAAACTGTTGCCAAGGATAGTAAGATTTCAGAAGCTTGGAGGCTGGTGTTGTAGAGCTGTGTTTGTGGGGGAAGAGAAGCAAATCCATTCATTGCTTTTCTCCTTGAAGAACAAATATTATTCTGAATGTTTTCCAGGACGAGGTGCTTATTTCGCTTTGTGGAGGGAAACTGAAAAGTTCTACTGGCCCACATTCATTCCTTCAACCAACATGTAGCAATGCTCCTCCAGTGTGCCAGCACTCCGTTTCGCAGTAGATACAAAAATGGCTCAGAAATGGTCTCTGTCTTCAAAAATTCACAACTTAGTGGGAGCTTAATGACTCGCTACTAAAGAATACCTGTAGAAAGGGTTTCCTGGTCGTTTTCTGGAGCAGTTCTGGAAATCTTCTTTTGTGTCTTCATATGATCAAAAATACAGTGAATGTAGCTGGCAAGTACTCTCCAACAGAGAGGCAGGCTTGTAAAAACATTAGGGTGTGTCCTCACCCGCTGGATCTGACTCTGTGTAACTTCTGGCTCAAAATGACCATGCAAGAAGGGTAGTTTTTTTTTTTTTTTTTTTGATTCAGGTTGTGCAGGCAGCTATGATAGCACGGCTAAGGACCCTCCTGAGGGAGAACTTCAGAACTGCTTCACAAGCAGCGAGAGCAGTGAGATGTGTCCAAAGCACAGGGGATTTAATGGCAGTGTGTCTTTTAGTGTAATAAGTTTTTAAAAATTTAAACATTTCTCATATGTCTCAGTCAGTTCTTGTAGACTAATTAATTGGTTGAATAGTAGGCTGTTCTAAAAATTGGTTATGGAGTGGCAGCTTAGCAAAGATTTAGGTTCCTGAGCCATTAAAAAAGAGAAGAATCAGATATATGGTATCAAAAATACATATCTTTTAATTCTAAGAAATTATCTTTGTCTAGTTATGTAGAGGAAGTTTATGGAAGCAAAATGTGTACGTGAGATAAAATAAAAGTTTTGTTCTTCTTTATGTCGTGGTAGGGTCCTTATCACTTGCCCTTAGTTTCTGACTTGGCTGTTTGGAGGGGGAGTTAGAAAGAATTCTGAACTTATCCTTATTTGGACAATGCATAGGTTCTTTAAAAAACAGAGTTGGGGTTCTTCTTCAGAAGCAGGGAAGAAGCAGAGAAGGAGAAAAGCAGGGCACAGGAATGTTCAGTACAGAAAGGTCTGAACATTGTGGTCCTTCTCAGTGGTTTTGTGTGCGTGTGTGTGTGCTTGTGTGTGTTATGTATTAAAAAGTTTTATTTTGTACAAATGTACAAAATATACACTTAGGATAACTGGAAAATAGAGGGAAATTGTATTTATTACTTAAATGGGTAGGTAGCTTTATTATGAATTGTCACCTTTAATTTTTATTTTAAATTGAAACTTGAAATCTTCCTCCTAGCAATAATGCTGGTGGGGTGCTCAGTGTTCTTTCTGCCATTAGCCTCATTTTTGTGATGTAGTACTATGAGAATTTTTATGTAACTATAATATAGCTGACTGTTACCATTTGTACCATTTTTTTATGTTAATAAGCTTATTTTAGTTGCTTTGGAAGCCCTGTCAATTTTATAGGGAAAGGAAATTTTCCAGCATAGCAAAATGGGATCTGAAAATATATTTGCCCTTAACCATGGATTCTCTTTTGTTACAGTCAGAGCTGATTGGCATCCTGGGACAAAGGTGGCATCATTACGTCTATTTCCCTCCCCAGCCAGCAGCTTTATCCTGATGGAGCCCCTTAGCTGCATTGGTTCTGAGGAGCCACATTTCAGTTATCCCAGCATGGCCTGGGGAGCAGAGACTGCACATTCCCCCCGCCCCACCGCTCCCTCCCCTTGATTCTATGAATTGAATCCAAGGCCTCTGCATTGAGCTACAATTCCAGTCTCTTTTATGTTTTTTTTTTTTTTATTTTGAGAAAGGGCCTCATTAAGTTGCTAAGTTGCCCAGTCCTCCTGCCTCAGCTTCCCAGCATGTTGGGATTATGGAGATACACCATGTGCCCAGCCAACTACTACTTATTTTGACTTGTGACATATCCAGACAGCTGAGCAAGGGCAGACTGTGCCCCTAGAGATACTCTTTTTAAAGAATCAGTAAGAAATATGGAGTTAAATGTTGCTATCATAATTTATTTGGGAGTTTAAAGATTTTTTTTGGATATTATGAATGAGAAGGGATTAGAAAGAAATTTTGCTTCAGATTTGCTAATAGGATCTATTTAGTGGCTTCCCTTTTAATTTTCTTGGATATGGACTATAAACAGTAACTAATCTACTTCAAACTTTTTGACATCTGAACCTCTCTCTTATTACTACATTTTTTGCACAGAATTTTAAATACATAATTGTATTGCTTCAGGAAAGTTTATGAGAGGCTAGTGCATCTTAATGGGATTACATATTGTTATAGAATGGGATTTTATAATACATGACACGTAATAGAAATAGTTTCATGAAATGAAAATACCTTATTAGGGGAAGAGAACTATTTATTAGTAAATGCTTGCTTGCTTAAGGTAAATAGAAATTCTATTAAGAAATAGAATTTCAGTAAAGCAGGGTTTTATTTTATTTTATTTTATATTTTGAGACGGTGTCTTGCATTGTAGCCCAGTTTAGTTCTGAACTCACTATGTAGCCCAGGCTAGCTGTGGACTCATTACAATCCTGCCTCAGCCTCTCCAGTGTTGGGATTACAGTCATGTGCCACCATGTTTGGTTTTTATGGTGCTGGGGAATTAAAATCAGGGCCTTGCACTTGCTAGGCAAGTGCTTTAACCACTGTGCTATTCCTCTGGCCTCCAAAACAGTTTTTTAAAAAATCTACTTTAATGGCATAATACTGGAAAGATCTTACTCTTTGGATGTAATTACCCAGTTTACAACAGGTCTCATGTGGTATATAGTTCAGATCTCAGCAAGAAAGAAACATCCCACTTCTGAGAATTCTGTGGCAGACAAACCTTGAGGGTAGTTTAGGCCAAGAGTAAATTTATTGACTTGCTCGCATGAAAATACAGGTGTAGAACAGTAAGAGCTCTCTGCCTGCTCTCTGATAATGGTCTTCAGAACTATTACTTGGCTCTCTTGTCTTCCAGGTTTCTTCTTTTTCAGATAGACTTTCTGAATGTGGCAGTAAAGGCAGGTCTGAGCTGTCAAGTCATAAGGGCCCTTAAAAAGCTTTTTATCTTCTTTCTTGTGTCCAGTAACAAATCTCATGGAACTGTGACAACCTCTGTCCCCATTCTTGCATCACTTACTGCGGAGAAATGGCAATGGGGTACCATGACTGCCAGGCCTGGGTGATGTGGCCTTTCTTAGGCTAGGCAGAGACAACACACTGGTTAATTTTTGTAGGAAAACCCCAGGACTCAAGGGCAATTCCTCGAAGATGAGATGTTAGGAGGACAACACTACAGAAAATGGCCTCTTTTAAGACACTTAATCTCTTCTCCTTTGAAGTTAACAGTGATACATATTTTGTGAAACTGCCATTTTTAATAATAACCAAACAGACATAGGCTGTAGAACAAAATTGAAGCACTGCTTTTTATCAAATATTTTATTTAAATGTTGTCATATTTGATGCTTTTATTTTAAAACTTTTTATATGAAAAATTAGATGCTTAAAAATCAAGATGTTGGTACCTTGATGTAAACAATTCAGAAGTACTGTTTATAAGGTATCTTCAATTTGTTTTCCTGTTTTTTTTTTTAACATCAAATGAGATTCTCTAAAATGCTTTTTTAGGTAGATGGAGTCCTTTGGAGGGTCATTAATTACCTTAGCATTGAAAAAAAATGATGATTAGTCTAGTTAAATAATGAAGTTTTTAAAAACTTATTCTATCACTTTGAAAATGAAATTCTAAGCTAATTGCTTCCCAGAGAGTTTTGCTTTTAAAACAGTGGTCTTTTAAAACATAAATTGAGACATCATGATGATTTTATTATTTATTTCTATGAGTTCCCTAACAATATCTTTAACTGTGATCTCATAGGAATTATGTGTAAAGGAAGCACCTCACTGTCTTTTGACTTTGACACACTACTTGAGTGTGGTGTAATGTGGTACCTGCTTAATTGCGTCAAATGTTATTTGGTAGACCCTGCAGGATAAAATCTGACCTTTTTGGTTAAGATTCTTTCTGCCTCCTCTGGGGGGAACAGAGGTACTCTTAGTAGGAATGGAGAGTTCAAGAGAGAGGTTGATGATCTGAATATTATTTCACACTATTTTAAAATTCTGGCTACTGTATGAGTATCTTCAGTTTTGATACCATAAGAACAATAATTTTAGCATCAGCCTCCATCCAGTTCACATAAAACTATAGGATTTTTGCCGAGAATCCTCTAATAGTTGGGCCTTGAGTGAATATCATGTGTTACACTGGTAAGTACATTGCCAGTTGGTAAATATATTTACATAATTATTGTACATAAAAATGAACATCCATGAAGTTGGGCATGATTTTCCAATAATAATTATAGTGAAGACTTTGTATTTTTAGATTAGTGTATGTCTTCTTGGGATGTCTTTTGTCCGTATTTGGAAAATTACGGTAAAAGCCCATAAAGACTAGAGCCCTCCAGTGTTAATTCCATATATTGATCAGTTGAGCCATGAAATTTATTAAATAATGCAGACTTCCTTACCTCTGTTCATAGAACTCTATGTTAACCCATCTTGGTAGCTTTGGGCAGAACATTTTGTCAGAATATTATTAGTTTTAGCTAAGGAGTCTATTCGCTAATTTCATTATTTAGGATGGAATGCACATGCTAATAAAAATTTTAATTTTCTTTGAATAGAGTTTGATTTGCTAAGTATAGCTGTCTCACAGTATATTGCTGATGGGTGAAATGACAGTTCACACTTGGTATGGTGGCAATTGCAAATTCAGGTCACTTTGCTCTAAGTCTTAATGGGAATATTCTGACTTGGGTTTGTTGTTGTGATATGATAGCTGTCACTTACTGAATGACAGCCATGCTATGAAGGCACCTGCACTCATCTTGTTTGTTTTACAAGGATGTGTATGGTGGGATTCATGTCTTCCTGTAAAGAAATTAGTCAGGTATTACAATCTCCCTTTACACAAGAGGAAGCTGAGGTTCAGAGAGGTTAATGAGAGTTGGAGTTCACACAGGGAGGACCATGAACACCAGCAGCACTGAGTCTATGTTTTACTTTCTGGGTGGAGTGTTAGTTCATTATGTCTGAAAAGTGTCTTTCTTTAGTGGGGGGTGGGGTGGGGAAGCCCTCGACAATTCTCAGTTGTTTGAGCGGGTTTTAAATGCAGTGAAATATTGGGCAAGCACTTAAAAGGAAAGCTTTATTGCTTGGTTCTGTTTCTAAACAGTTTGTGGTGATGCAGTTTAATCAGTACAACTGCATGCTAAAGTAGTTATTCATAAGAATTATTAATCCAGTGGAAAGTTAGTCTTAATTCTTGCTACATTTGTTAGAGAATAGTTTTGTCAGTTACATATAAGAGCCTAGATACTTTTAAGGTAAATATAATTGGGAAACTTGGATACTTGTAACTGAGATAATACCTTGTTCTCATGTTCCCTATCTTTTTGCTCTATAATTCATTCTCCCGGTAGGTGTTTTTCAGCACAGGTAGCCCAGAAAATGTTATGGTGAAATGTAGGAATGGATACATTTTGAAATTAGTGGGTTTTTTAAATTAGTTTTCAGATTGTTTTTAAAGTATGCGTTGCTTAAATTAAATGTAGTCCAGTTAGAAGAACAGCTCCTCGTACGCAGGCAGACCTCTCTTCTTGTGGGCTTCAAGTACCAGGCACTGAGGTGGATTCTTTCAAGAGCAGTTAAAGCAGGTTGTAAAGTGTTGCTGCCTCTTGTTCTTTAAGTGTTGCTGCCGTCATGTTTTCTACTTGCACTAAGTCAGTCACTCAACTACAAGGAACCATAGCAATCCGACTAATACACTTAGAATACAGATAAAGACGTTGAGATTTAGCAATAGTAGAAACCGTAGCATGAACTGGCAGAATATGGACCAGACCCCAGATTATCTGGTTCTTTTCATTGTTTTGGTTTCTGAAATACGGATTTAGTAAAGAGTTGGTGAAACAAACTCTTCAACACATTCTGTCTTTTTATGAAATCTGCATTCTTTTAGAATTAAGTATTATGTGCTAGACTCAGTTTGTTAGGCTTTTAGTATGCATGAGTGTGGTTAGAGGCAGCGGTAATCCAGAAGTTGGAACACAAGAATTTTAATCATTATATACCATAGGTTTTCAGGGCATTTTTAACCTTACATAGGTACAACTTACAGTTAAGAGTCAAACTGCCATAAAAATCATTAGCTAGTATAACAGCTGATTATTTAGGTATTTGTTCTTGTTCGTTGTCTTAACTTAGAGAAAATGTTTCCTATCAGAGATTCCTCACAATGATTTGAGTTAAATTCTCCTGGACAGTTACTACTGT
Organism: Ctenodactylus gundi; assembly: GCA_004027205.1. Taxonomy (NCBI): domain Eukaryota; kingdom Metazoa; phylum Chordata; class Mammalia; order Rodentia; family Ctenodactylidae; genus Ctenodactylus; species Ctenodactylus gundi. Next base: position 1,084,616 of record PVKB01000081.1, on the reverse strand, counting down.
ATGGCAGACTTCTGATGATTTCTCTTGCCTCTCTCTTGGAGTAAGGGGGTGGTGCTGGCAATATGAACTAGAGTTAGCTGAATTTTTATTTTCTTCTCCCAAACTCCTGGGAGATGCAATGGGGAAGATGTGTTTCACTGCTAGGGGATGCCCAGTGATGTAGGAAAAGCGAACTACAAGGGTGCCTTTAGTTCAGGGTCCTCAGGCTTGCGTGGCGGGCTTTAACAAGGGCTGACACAACTGAAAGAAGGTGCTCCTGCAGTCTGCAAGATGGCAGATGTGTCGGGCCGTGCAGGGTTGGGTGCTGCAGAGAGCAGCACCGACCTCTTTGAGACAAGGCTGAAGACAGGGTCTTGAAGAGCTTCTTTATTCTCAAGATAAGACAGTGGAAATGATGGAGGCTTGCTTAGACTCTTTGTGTATGAGAGAACAGTTTGAATATAGACATGAAAACATTTTCTTATATTTGTTCTGTCATATATTCCTTCGCAGGACCAGTCAGGGCTCAGTGCAGAGGAACTGAAAGGAATATGATGTGGGGAATTAGGAGTGTGATACTCCTAACTAATGATAATACTGCATTTAAAACCCCTGGACACCTTGGGATGACCCGCCGTGGGAGCTGCCACCTCTGCCATAGTCTGGAAAGTGGCAATTAGGAGGTTATCTGTGAAATGGTAGCAAGAAAATACCACTGTAGCTGTGATCAAGGGGCTCACAAAAGCCACTTCTGTTGCCTTCTTACTGCTTGAAGTGGAATGCAGCATCTGGCCACTGCTGCGACAGCTTCTCCTTGATGCCTGTGAACTAGTGACTAGACACTGGGATGCCCCACCTGGCCACTGCTGCCCCTGCCCATCTGTAAAATAGGAAATTCTGAATTTTGGGTATTTGTAATCTTCATTTTTAACATAGCTTATTTAGTGTAATTTTATGCAACTTAATTATGGCTGTGTTTGACAGACGACGTGCAGAATTCCTAAAATTTGGAGATTGTTCTTGTAGAAGAGCACCCCTAACTCCATCCAGTACCTCACTGCGCAAGACCACTCGGCTGAATGAAGCCCCTTCCCCTACTTGGAAATTTTCTCCTTTCTGCCTTAGTTCAAGCTGGAGACTGGACTCTGGCATATATGTGACTTTGTTTATAAGCTGAAAACAGCTAAAAGCTATCGCACAGTGAGGCTGTGATTCACTTCTGCCTTCTGCATCTTATGTCCAGTATCTTAACAGTGGAATCAGATTCGCACCAGAACACTAGCTGTAATGGGTTCTGGAAAATAGTTGTTAGGAAGAGGATGTTGAGTGCCAGTTTATCTGTTTCCATATATTTATCTTTTTAAATATAACCACAACTTATCCCATTCTTGATTATTTATTGTCATTTCTGGGAACTTTTCTTTTTGAGATGGTCTGTAGTTGGAAGGAACAAAGCATTAATGGTGTTTAAACATCTGTAGTGACTTTTGTATTAGGTTAGCCTGTGTTGGAATTTCCTGCTGTATCTGCTGCTGAGCTACGTTCTCTGTCATTTGATCTCAACTCCCCCTGCAAGCTGCTGGCACCCAAAGCAACTAATTTGTGGTCTGGTCAGCAACCTGTGATTTCTATGGCTTAGCAAGATGAATAGGTGTCAGTGTGAATCTTTCCTGGAGATCTGAACTAAGACAAAGAGGAAAGAATTTCCAATTAGGGTTAGGAGCTTCAGCTGAGAAGTGACGCATGGGTGTTGGCCTGGACTGTTTTATAAGTCCATCTGTCAGTGTTTAGTAGTTAATCAAAGAACACCAGGTTTCATATGGGTGGGGGAATCGATTTTGCGATCTGTTGTACACTGAGGTGACTATAGTCAGCAATAACTTGTTGTAAATTTCAAATGTTCCACTGTAATGATAGGGAAGCAAGGTGATCCATATGTTAATGAACTTAATTTAATCATTCTGTATTGCATAAACATTAAAAATGACATTATACTCTAACTGTATTCTTTATGACTTGTCAAAAAACAATAATATTATTAACCTTAAAAACTCTCTGATACGCCACACAAGTATTCCAGACAAAGTTAAACAGAGTAACAGCGTGAACGGTTTTTCGTCTTTTCCTTTTGGCATTGCTGGGTATTGAACCCAGGACCTCATGCATGCTGTGCATGCATTCTGTTTTAGTTACCCTTTCCTTGCTGTGATAGAAATACCAACATCCACAGTTTAGGGGAAGAAAGATTCATTTTTGCTCAGTTTCAGAAGGTCACAGATGGTTCACGGACAGCTGACAGTGGTGGAAGCACATGGCAAAGGTGGAAGGGAGGCAGCTCCTGACAGCACGGCAGACAGGAAGACAGGTGTGGCAGGAAGGGAGAACTAGCAAGTACTCTTCCAGCTCCTGTCCCGGTGATCTCCCCCTTCCTGGTCCAGCCTTAATGTTCCACCCCTTCCAGGTGAAGCCCCAGGCATCTGTCCCTTCCAGCCAGTCCCCACTTCCCACCAGCACTCTGTTCAGTAGGCCTCTCACCACATCTGAACACATGAAACTTCTGGGGGGCACTCTGTATCCAAACCACAGCACACTCTTTTGTGGGCTATGTCCCCTGGTTGAGTTTTTCATTTTTAATTTTAATTAACTTCCTTTAAAAATTTTTATTTTTTGTGGTATTGAGAGTTGATCTGGGACCTGTGCATGTTAGGCAAGCACTCTACCGCTGTGGTGGTCTGGGTCTGGTGTGTCCTCCAAAAGCCTCATGTTCCTATGGGTACTGTGTACAGTTGGGAGATGGGGCCAGGCTGGAAGGAGCAGATGCTTAGGGCTTCACATGGAGGGGCATGTGCTGGTTCCATCCTTCCTTCCAGACTTACCTTCTGTCTCTGGGGCTCCAGCTCTGGCCCCGGTCCTGGCTTCCACCCTGCCACGTGATTCCACCATTTTCTAGCCATCCACTTGTGAAAGGACCGAAACCATCTGAACTGTGAGCTAAAGTAAGTCTTTCTTCCCTGAAGTTGTGGATGTCAGGTATTGAGTCACAGTGACAAGAAAGTAACTAAGACAACCACTAAGCCGTGTCCCCAGCCATATTTCTCTTTTTTTGGAGAAAAAAAAATTCAGGCATTTTGCTGTCCCTTGTCAAACACAACCATTATTAAGAATCAAGTTGCATAAAATTATAATTAAATAAAACCAAAGGTAATAAGGACTGAAAAGTAATTGTTTTCTAGTGATTTTACTCTCTGTACATTTGAGTGTCTTCGTATGTGTTATAGCTGTATGATAGAAATATTGCAGTTGTACTTATCTTCCCAATTCTGCTTTCCCTGCTGACAGTGTTGGCTGTGGGAGTCCTTCGCATTCACCAAACCTACCACTGATGGTGGGGCTGGGGCTGGGGCCGGGGCACAGGGGGAGAGTTGGGTTGAAAAGATCCAGGTAGACTGTATGCGAACTAAAATTTGCAAGACACTGTGTCTGCAGGAGTAACGCGTGATGCAGAGCCGCGTGGTGTCGATAGTAGAAAGCTGATGGGAGGGGCCGTAGGCTCCTTGTCCCGAGGCCCCCATCATTTAGAATGGTCCTACAGCTGCAGTCATTGAGAGATTCAGTTCTGTTTTATTTTATATTACTTCGAGTTGTATGAAATTATACATTTCTGGGTTACCAACTTTGAACATTCTGAAATTTTTATTTTGCTTATTTATTTATGCTTACGTGATTTCCTGTCATGAAGAGAAGGGAGTATGTTATAAGTTGAGGCTCAGATTTTCAGGGGTAGGAGTAGAGGTAAAGAAGCTAAAAATTGAATAAGAATATGCCAGGGATTTAATAAGAAGAGTAAGATTGAGGTTTCTGTTGAGCTGTACATTTTACAATTTTTTGTTCTGTGACTTTTTAAAAAATCTATAAACAGTGCTTGTATGAGTACGAGTACTGTGTAAGGGCTCTCGGCCTCAAGGGCCAGTGGAACATGGTGGTATGTGTCTCTTACTGTAGCATCTACTTGTATCTTTAGGAACTCCTAAGGTGCAGGCTGCGGATGTGTCTGTAGCTGACAGCCTCAACCCCTCTGCTACCTCCGACCAGCTGCTGTGTGTTCGTCATCCAGTTTTGTTTTCCCTTTTTCCTGATTGTTTCTCCCACGATTCTCTGATTCCCAGCCTGAAAACTGACTTTGTGTAGATCTTGCCAGCCACTTGCAGTGCTCTGTAACTCCTCTATTGTGGGCTGTCCAATCCCTGGGGTCAGGGTGAAGCTAGTGTTCTCTTTTCTATTAGGTTTGTCCTGAATTAGATACACAGGAGCTGCTCCTTACTTCAAGAACATGGATGTGTATATGCTTTCTAAAAAATTATTTCCGCATTTGGATATATTCTAGAAATCTGATCTCAGATAGGTTATGTTCCTTTTTATTTGGTAACCTTCTTTAAGAGGTTCAAACTAGACTATAGCTTACTTTAATAAATAAAACTTCCTCCTTTAAAAAGTCATCTTAAAGAAGATGTTATTGGAAGTGGATCATTAAAAAGCCAACAGATAATTCTCAGGATACTTTCTCATGATTGCGGCAAGTTAATTCACTGCTAAAATGTTACAATATATATGAGAATTTTATCAGCTCTTTTTATGTGGGGTTTGTTTAGATTGAGTAGTCAAGGAAGGTCTCCCTGAGGACAGGAGTTGAAAACTGACTTGAATGGCTAAAAGAAAAAAATATGTCAAGTGAGAATGTTAGGTAGAGGTAATTGTAAGATACAAAAGCCATGTTGTAAGAATCTGGTATGTTATGGGAACAGAACATGCTGGCACCTAGGAAATGAGGAAGCCAAATTTAGATGAGGCCCAGGTAGACAGTGGCCAGAGGGAGTCTCTGAGTCACAATTAAAGGTTCTTGATGTCACTGAAGTGTAAAAGTTAGAGAATGATTGATAAACCTTTCAAAAAGTCATTGTGATTTGGAAGTGGCTCAAGAGTGGAAGAAGGGAGGCTTTTATAAGGTAAAAAGTAATGATGGCTTAGACTACTGTTAAGGGTAGTAGCAGTGAAATAAAGTAGATAGGTTTGAATTATGTTTTGCAAGAGGAACTACCAGGCTCACTGATTGATTGCAGATAAAGAAGGGAGCGGATTGCAGGATAATGTCTAGATTTTTGCTTTGAGCAGATGGTTGGATGGTGGTATCATTTCCAGGAATGAAAAAGACTGTGGTGGTGGTGGTGGTGGGGGGTGTGTGTGTGTGTGTGTGTGTGTGTGTGTGTGTCTGGAGTAAATTCACTACCTGGATTATTGCCTTACTTTTCACTCTGCTTGCTTTATTATATATTTTAATACATTATTCTCCGTCTGTGAACCTATTAATCTATCTTATTGTTTATACATTTCAAAATAAACTCCTTCAGCCATGCATTTTTCTCAAGAAAACCTTTTTTTTTTTCATTTTACAGATGAGAAAACTAAAGCTTTAGGAAAATAGTTCTCAAGATCATGTACCTAGTAGTTACTGTGGTATCTAGGATCAAAGTGCTGGTTATCATTACTTTAGGGCTCTAATTTGTTTATATTTTAGTTTATAATTAAGAATGAATCTGTAGCTGGGTATGGTGGTGCATGCCAGTAATCTCAGCACTCTGAGAGGCTGAAGACAAGTTTGAGTTCAGCATGGGCAGTTTAGCAACACCCAGTCTCACAGTACAAGAGAAAAAAAAAAAGGCTTGGGATGTAACTCAGTGCAAAGGTCTTGGGTTCAATCTCCAGTATTGCAAAACAACAAAGAAAGAAAGAATAAATGTGAATTTTGGAAACTAGACAAGATTTGCTACCAACTGATTTATGGCTAAAATCTCTTACATCCATTTTTCAAAGACAAAAATGCAGAGGGTGTAGTATTCTTATTGTAGTTATTGGCTTAGGAATTAGCACAGCACTTAAGATTTTGTTGGAAAGTACTTTATAATGTTGTAGAATTGAGAACATTCAATTCTTTGGTTGAGGAAAGTAGCTTGAGAAAATTTCCCGCATTAATCTCTTTAGCAAGGCATTTGCATTTAAGTAGCAAATGTTCCATGCATACCTACTATGCTCTAAGCTTTATGTAAGGCTCAGAGATACAAAAGAAAAAATTTTTCATACTTTTAAAGATCTTGGCCTTTGGTTTCTGTTTCAATTTTCTAAAATTTCTTTTCATCTTTTACTGTGTGTTTGTTTAGAAACATAATAAATCTGGAATTCAAAAAAGTAGAGAAGCTTATTTAATCTAGGCAAACTTCAGCCTCTGTGGTAAAATTATCTGCATATTACATAGGCTTAGACTTGAATTACTTTCTGGTAGTGTGGAGGGTAGATGAATTCTTTTCATTTGGTTTGTGTGAGCACTGTACTTTCTTAGGAGTGGAAATGTACTGCTGCAGTTTCTGATAATGTTAACTCACTGGGTTATTGCTTGTCAGTATCCAACTTTAACATTGACTTAAGTTGGTACGAAAGTATGAGACATGTATGTTTTCAGTCAAACTAATTGTCTTCTGTTGATATTATGTTTTCTTAGAAAATAAGCGTTTGTATTGGCTTGTGAGAATTTGGATTTTAAGGAAATTAATCCAGTAGAGCATTGTGTTCTTTCCTTGCTCTGGTTATTCTCTAACCAGAGAATTCTATTCTATCCTCTAACCAGAGAATTCTTATTCTATTGTGGTCTAACTCTAACAATTCTTTCAGTTCATCTTTCCAACTCCTTTCTCAGTAGTATTCATATGGATACTTAATTGCCTGCTCTCAGTTTGTTATTCTTCTTTAAAAGTCAGCCCTAAGTTTACTTCCTTCAAAGAAGTAAATTTAGAGATTTTTTTTTGGCTAGGATCAATCTATTAAAAATTTATTTTTTTACAGTTTACAACCCCAAGAAACTGAAATAATTCTTTTCTTTGCCATTAAACATTACTCATTTTGAGGTGTTTAACCCAGCAATTAAGATTCCACCAAGCAGTCTATGGTGATAGAATCAGTCTACTGTGAATGCTTAAAAAAACTTAATCAAATTTACATTAGTCAGTGGGCAGCACCATCCTCAAGAGGAGTACACATGGACAAAAATTGGGGGTTTTTTGTTTGTTTTTAAGTTTATTCTCCCAGATTTGATGGGAAAATTGGGAATGATTGGCATTTCCTTGTTAGTAAATATTTGAAAAGAATATGTAGAGAGGAGACTAAAATGGGTGTCTGTTTGAATTTATTTGGGATATAGGTTTCAATTAGGAGTCAATTTTTTAAAAAAATTGTTTTAAAAATGTAACATAAATATTAACACCTGATGGCTTTACTACTGGATTGCAGTAAAGTTACTTGTATACTTGTATTTTTCTTTCTTTCTTTTTTTAATTTTAAATTTTAGGAACAAAGTCCAGTAAGGGAGAGAGATGACATTACTACCTGTAAAGTCACCCATAAGTGAAATGTGTACATAAACTTATAAAGTATAAAATTATCGTGAGAGTTTATTTTGTTTTTAACATTTTTGATTTATCCTCGTGAAATATTCCTGATGTTTTTGTGCTTATATTTGGTAGTCTGGCTGGTTTAGTCAGAATTAGTACCAGTTTAGTCAGCATCAAGTAGATGTCTGGATAAGACTTAAATGACTGTGTCATTGACAGTAGGGAGGGAGGGCATGACTTACGTGAGGTTGTAAAGTGAAGTTAGTATTGGTTGTTCTTGTATTTTTCTCTTCTGTCCCATCCTCTATTTTTGACTGGCAGTCCTTACTGTTTGGTGTGTTCCCTCCGCATAGTACTAGGTCAGCCTCAGAAGAGATAAATGATTCTTCCTTACCAAGGTGTACTACACGGTTGTGAGGAACTATCATTGTTAAAGCATACTCTGAGGTGTTTTTCTCCTCTGTGACTCGAAATAATAGAATTTCATATGATGCTGTAGGAACCTCAGGTCACATTGTTAAATTCATTATGTTTAATATCAGTGGCTCTGGAAAAGTCCATAGCACCTTTCTCATCACCGCATTTCTTTAGGCAACTCCACTCCTTTGCCTGGGGGTTACCTTTTCCTACCTGTGTAACTTTTCTCCATCTTCATACCAGATTCCTCTCAATGACAGTACTGTATTTTGTTGCTCAAAATTAATTGAAGGATATCCTGTATTTAAAAATTCCTTTTAGGACTGAAGTCTAACCTTCACTGTTTCTAAGTGACAGTTCTTTTAGGGATAGTGGAGAATTTATAGAGCCTAGGTTTTGGTTATTGGTCCTAAATCTGAATTCCCGCTCCACCACAATTCTATATTCCAAAGTTATATAGACTATAAGGAATTGGGACAAAAATGAATACTAATCATTTACCATCAAGAAGTATACTACTTTTCTTTTTCTTTTACCATTTCAAATTATTTTGGCTCTGACAGTCCTAGACATCTGATTACATGGTCAAAAATAGGAACCTTTTGGGGAATTTTGGTAGCTATTACCTGTGTCTTTTTGGCTTCCAAGCACAGATATTTTCACCATGTTATGTTGTCTCCATATATTTAGGCTTTATTTTCTTTTACAGACAATAATCAGATCTTTTAGCCAAAAACAGATTCTTTCTTTTGGTTCTGAAAGCCATCTGCTATTTTGGTTTATTTGCTAAACTGAAACCTTCAGTGCTAACCTCATAGCAAGAATTGTCATGTTGATTAACTAGCATAATACTCCAGGTTTAACCTTGCCTAGGGATTTAATTGGCCCAGTGAGGATCCCTAGTGCCTGTTGGTGATTGGATGTATAAACTTGTTACTAGCTAGTGAAAGTCTAAATAGATCTTTTCATTTTCAGAAACTAGAGCAATTTATAATCCCAGATTATCTTCTCTAAATATTTTGATAGTTTTCCTCTAAATGCTTTATCATTTAGTCTTTTTAATAACATAAATAATGCTGATAACTAAGTAAGCAATTATAATTCAGGCAGTCTTTGACAACTGTTGATTAAAATTTAAAGGAGTATTGATTTTTTTTTTTTTTTTTGAGACAGGACCTTACTTTGTAGCCCAGGCTGGTCCTGAACTCTGGACAATCTGCCTACCTCAGCCTCACGAGTGCTGGTATTACAGGCATGTACCACCATGCCCAGCTTTATGTGGTGCTGGGGAATTGAACTCAGAGCCTTGTGCTACAAGACAAGCACTTTAGTGCTGTGCCATTCCTCCAGCCTGGCTTTTGAATACGTTTAAATTACTATGCCATTGCTTTCCACAATAACTAGAACTAATAGAATTTGTGGATGACTGTGATAACCACCTCTGTTCCTGCCTCCCAGCCACGTCTCCTTGACAGGACACATGACGCTGGCTCCTTTGGGAGGCTGTGTATGCCAGCAGTAGCTGAGGACGAATAGTTTCTCTTTGTTTCCTAATTATCACTTTGTACCAGGATTGTTAGCAGTGGCGATGGTCTTCCTTTGTTTTAATTTTCTGTTTTATTCCTCCACCATTACATCCCATGCTTCAAGGTGTACCATTTGTCTTATGTTGTTCCTCCGCTGAAGGGATTGATGATGGTTCTTCCTGTTGCTTACTAAAATCCTTAGTTTATCACACAAGTGAAATATATACCACTCTCCCCTCTTGTTGTTCCCTCATGTCAGATTGGTCCACAGTAGGCCTTGCATTTTTTTCTTTTTAAGTTTTAAGGCTTTTAGTATGTTACCTCCTTGCTTTCTTTTTTCCGTAGAGGTTTTAAACCAGTTAACTGTATTTGTCTAGTTAAAATTGTATATATGTAAGATTATTAGGTCAGATTATAGAGGATCTGAAAGCTAGTCATGAACATTTGCATTTATCCTAAAGTCAATGAGAATAAGCAATATTTAAGAGCACAGGTGCATATAATTACTAAAGAAGATATGATTAGTCATGCACTGATATGTGGAACGGATTAAAGGTGGCAGACATCAGCATGGGGGTCTTTGAAGGAAGAGTTAGATTTCCCAGGATAGGTAGAACATGTGTCTGTGGAGAAGAGATATCAAATATCAGAGATAATAAATCTTGAAATATAGGGGATGATAGAGGGAGGGAAATTATGAAACGCGGGGCTAAGGAGGGAAGTGATTTCAAGTTTAAGTGGAGTCAGTTAAAACGATTATAGAGTGTGAATTCAGACTTCAGGTTGGACCCGGAGCTTGAGGCTTAAGGCTTGCTTCTTGAATTCAGGATAATATACTAAGTTCCATTAAAATAAAAAAATAAAATTATGTCTTTATTAACAAAGCATGTTTCTGGAGGAGTGGTTATAAAGAGACCAAGCAGTAAAGAGGGTATTGACATGTACTTTGTAACATAATAACTGTTCAATCATTTTTTATTAGTTGACATTAACTTTATAATTACCAAGTTAGAGGTGACTTTTTATGTCACTCATTTTAAGTGTGTAGTTCTGTCAGCTGTGATGGGCACATAGCATCATGAGATTCATAGCACACTAGCAACAGACTTTCTTTTAACCCACAAAATTTTCTGGTGCTTTATTAAAAAAAATGCTAATTTTGAGACAAGCTCTCACCTCACCAGGCTGCCCAGGTGGGACTCAATCGTGTGATCCTCTTGCTGCAGCTTCACTCTGTGCAGTGTACCCCTGCGCCTGGCTGACGCGGTACTCTTTTTAAATCTTTAAAAATGCAATTTTATATTATAAATTTCATCAAAATAAAAGTTTTCAAACAATTAAATTATATAAGTGAATTTTTAGGATAAACCCAAGTTTTAAGATCACATTTATTGATATCTGATAGTTTAATTTGAGTCCTGTATGGTTAAGTAAGTAGTTTAAGAAAAAGACTTAGTGTGTGTTTGCCTTTACTTTTCTGTTTCTTGTTTTTCTCATTCCCTCCTCACTTAATTTTCTTCCTAAAATCACTTTCTTTTCATAATCTCAGTGTGTTTTGTTTTGTTTTGTTTTTGAGACAGATTCTTTCTTGCTCTGTAGCCCAGGTTGGTCCTGAATTCACTATGTAGCACAGGCTAGTCTCAAACTCATGGCAATCCTCCTGCCTCAGCCTTCTAAGTGCTGGGAGATTTCAGTGTTTGTGTAGGAACACAAAAATTAACTATGTACCTTACTTTCCTCATCCATAGCATTTATTACACTGTTATAGCTGATAGGTAATTTTCTGTGTTCTCTTAGACTATAAATCTCACTGAGACTAACAGTTCATGTCTTAAGCATAATTTTATCCCTACCACCTAACTCCAGTGATTGGCTTCATATATCCTCAAGAAATATTTTCCAAGTATGCTTTCTTTGTCACCCACTCTCAAAAATTTTAGAATAACAGATATTTTAATCACTCCTGAAAAAGACAATTACCAATTGAGAAAATAAAAATTTATTTGTCCAGCATTCATGACCTTTGTTACTTATTTTAAAAGATAGAGTGTCTGATACATGTAATACACTGTGATGGGTGATGTGTTAGGCTCTGTAATTTGTTCCCAAAGCACATTTTCTGTCTTCTTTTTCTAACTTGCCACTTAAAATTCTCCACAATATCTGGGAAGCATAGGCAGAAGGATTGAAAGTTAGGGAAACTTAGCGAGACCCTGTCTCTTAGTTTAAAAAATGTTGCCTTCTTGCCTTGTCCTGTGCTGTGTCATTGCTCTGGTGTGCTTTTCTTCCCCATGTCTTTCAGTGTCTTACTAATTAAGTCCCACCTTCAGCTTGCCTGTTCTGTTTCATAGAGCACTCTCGCATCCAGCTTCTCAGCTGGACTTATCTGCCTATTCACTTACTTGTTCTGTTGCTTTGTGTTCTTACCCATTCACATGACATCCCTTGTGTGAGGTTGAAAGCAAGTTGAGGTTGGGACCATATCCTGCACACACTTGAATTTCCCACTGTCTGGTGATCCTCAACAGCTATGTGCAGGTACAGCTATGTATTTGATTGGAATATGTAGAGGTCTGCAGGCACTTATGCAGAGAAGCTTAGTGAGTATCATAGCAATATCTTATATCTAAGAGAATTCTAAAATACAATGATCATTGCACTCAACTAATATCACCAGGAAGTTCTAAAGAGAAACTTGCAGAATTTTAAAGTGAATTAGACTACAGTAATGATGTATATTACATGGCATATGTCACACTTCTTGTTGCATCATTATTTTGCTGTAATAAATGTTGGCTGATGAAGCTCTTATATAACCATTGAAATATTTTGTGAAAACATTTGGCTTAATTAATGTGGTACTGTAACTGATTTTTGTAATAAATTCTGTAATTTTCCTTACAACTGAAAGTGAATGCATAGTTTGGTAAGCCCACTTCTAGGAAACCTAAGTCATACACATAATAGAGATGACTTTTGTCTTCAGTTCCACAGTGGTTTTGTCCTGTGGCTGCATTTAGAAGTCATCTCTTTGACCTGCATTCTTTACTCCTAAATCCTGACAGATGGGAGGAACTTTGGGACCCTAATGGTTAATCATGTTATTATTACTTAGTTTGGATAAGACCTTTTTTCTTTTAGAGCATCAAAATTGTGTTTTGAACAGTTGTCATATTTCAGCTTAAGATATATTGAACAAGTGCTCTGAGAAGATGCTTGTGAAGAGGAAGTTGAACAAATGGCTTTCAACATTATGGCTGAAGAGAAACTCTCAGAAACTGTGTAGGCCTTGGCATGCTGGCCTTAGTGGAAGAGAAAGCATAGGTTGGGAGACAAAAGAAAGATTTTAAATATCTAAAGAGCAAGATTTGAAATTGTCATTGCTACTGTAAGTTTCCACAACTTCAGTTTATTATCTCACAGTTCTGGAGAAAGACTAAAAGGGGTTGCAGGGCTGTATCCTTCAGGAGGCTCTAGGGAAGAATTCATGTTGTTACTTTTTTAATGCCTCAAGGGCTACCTGTATTGCCCCCTACTCCCTCTTGAAGCAGCTCACTCCAGCCTCTGCTTCTACTGTTACATCTCCTTCTCTCACTCTGACCCTCCTACTTCCTTCTTTTAAGGACTGTTGTGATTATATTGCCCTGTAGGGGTAATTTCCCACCTAAAGACCTTAACTTAATCACATTTTCGAAGTTTCTTTTACTGTGTCAGATTAAATTACTCACAGGTTCTTGGGATTAGGGCATGAATGTGTTCCAGAGGCTATTTTTCAGCCTACCATAATAATCATGAGGGACTTGATACCTATCTTCACATGCTTGAAGGAAGGGCTGACATATGGAAGATGGTAGAAAGATTAGACTTTCCGTGTGGTCCCAAGGGATAGAATTAGAACCAGTGGGTGGAAATTACAGGGAAACAGATTGGTACTCTCTTCAAGAGAAAACTTTGTAACAGTAAGAGCTGCGAAGATGGAGTGGGCAGTCTCAGAAGCAGCAGCATGTCCTAGACACTGGCATGTTGAACAGAGGATGAAAGGCCTCCAGTGGGATTGTTGATGGCATCTGAGCATTGGCTGGGTCTAGACCAGCCTGAGACCCTTGCCAGGCCAGAGCTTCAGGGGTTCCGCATGCATGGCCCATGGCGTTTGGGTGTGAAAAATGTAACCCTGCGCTAAGGGATTCAGCTTTACTCCATTAGTAGCTTTACCACATTAGGGTTCCCCCTTTAAAACTGCAGTAAGCATAAGATCTTTGGTTCTCTGAGATCCAAGAAAACAGGTGTATTACATTCAGTCATTTACTGATGAGACAGTTACTTGCTTCTGTTGGGTAAGTTTTGGGGTGGCTAAATTTATTTTCACTTTTTAAAAAATTATTTGGATTCTTTCAGGTGAAAAACAGATTTTTGAGAAAAATCAAGAATGGGATGACATTCCTAATTTCTAACCAGTTATATGGAAAGGGGTTTGAAATTTTAACCCTGTAGTGTTCAAATGGGAGATACATGTTTTAGAATGCAGTGGGCTATTTTTGAAAACTAGGTGAAGAATGTATGTAGTGTGTGTTCATCTATGTTGAATATTTTGTGGTTTTGTTTATAACCAACCAATTTCAGTGATTTCTAGCTGAGGGATGTAGTCCTTAATAATAGTTCCCTTTCAGATAATATCCAGAAAGCAGTACTGCATGTCAGGGCAGCAAGTCAAGTCTGCTTGAGAGTAGCTCATATGCTGGCATTGGCAACGAGGACTACACTGGGAGGCTCACAAGTGCTTATGTGCTGTTAGTCATTTAATAATGTATGATGTAACACCTTTGTTTCTTCCATACATTTAAAAACTGTTTTTATAGGTTAAAATTTTTTGAGAGAGAGCTCTGTTTGCTTGAGATGAAGCAGAGCTAAATTAAGTGTTCTAATTAAGTGTCCATTTGGTGTAGCATTATGGCATTTACCTTTATTTTCCTAAGGGCTTTTATACTTCCTGTTTTTTACTTATGTATGACTTTACTGACAACCCAGGAAAAAAAAATCTATGATTTCTCTAGCTTCCTTCTCATATTTTAGACCTGACTCAGGTGGTACATGTGTTTGAATGTCCTGTTAGAAAAACAAATGTTCAGCTAAAGCTTCTGTGCCATTTGTCACATTTGCTTTCAAAAGGCAAATGACCTTATTCTTAAAAATACAGAGTCTAAGGTTTCAGAAAATCTTGACTTTAGGAGTTTCAAGAACCTCTGAAGCTGCATGCAGAAATTTTGTGAATATGCCTTTCTATGGTTTGGCCCTTAAGCTTTTATTATTGTATTCATGAATTATTACCTCCCTCCGTTCTGTCCTTTAGTAAATATTATGTGTCAAGCTTGTATTTGGTACTTAGTTGGGCCTTACTATTAAAGATAGGTCTTAATAAACCCAGCTTTTCTGTTTTATCTGCATCCTGTAGATTTCATTTTAATACAAGGAACTATTTTCCTATTGAAAAATGGACTCCAAGCCAGTAGAGTGGTACAGTGGTACAGTAGTACACACTGTAATCCCAGCTACTCAGAAGGCTGAAGCAGGAGGATCACAAGTTCAAGGCCAGCCAGGACAGCTTAGTAAGATTATGTCTCAAAAAATAGCACTCCTAGGGTTTAGTCTCCTGTTAGAAAAACTAGGGTTTAATCTTCACTACTAAATAGGGTTGGGGAAGGGGGAGATGGATGCCACAGATGCCATTATTTTAGGAAAGATCTCAGAAATGGACAATATTGCAATTATTTGTGTATTTAATTTGAGATGTATTTCTGGTTTACTTTTGTCTTGCTCTCATTTATATTCTAATGTCTATAAGTACACTGACTTTAAAAAAAATTTATATGTTTGGATTTGGCTTCCCTTAGTGATACATGATTTGATAACTTGGTTGCTGGATTTAACTGCTTTCTTAGAATTCATGTTTTTGGAATTTTCCCTCCCACCACTGGTGTGAACTGACTCTAAGGCTGAAGAGGAAATATGCCAGGGGTATGTCTTTCTAACTCCCCCATTACTGTTTGTAAGAGAGTGACCTTACATAGAAGTTAGTCAGGTGAAGTCACAAGAAATAGTAGAGATCTGAGTATCTTTTCCTTGTTTTCACCAATGGTAACCTTTTGCAAAACTATAATGTAACATTTTGGCCTTCATGCATTGCCAATCTTATAAAAACTTTACAATTTTATTTGTACACACCTGTGTATATGTAGTTCTCAGCGTTGTCATTTGTTAAGGTTTGCATATCGGTTACTACAGACAAGATGCAGAACAGGTCTATTACCAAAATAATTTCTCCTGTTGCTCTAAAGAAGCCACACCTACATCTTACCGTCCCGTGTTTTTTCCATACCGCATAACTGCTAACCTGTTTTTCATTTCTCTGATTTTATCTTTTCAGAAATGTTGTATAAATGAAATCATCCAATATATAGTCTTTTGGAGTTGACTTTTTTCAGTCAGCATAATTTTTTATAGGTTTCATCCAGGTTGTTGCATGCGCCAGTTTTTTTTTTTTTTTTTTTTTTGTTGCTGAATAGTGTTTTTGCTGAACCATTTACCTAGTGAGAGACATATGGACTGATTCCAGTTTTAGGCTATAATTAATAAAGCTTGTATGAACATTCATGTACATGTTTTAATGTGACCATAAATGAAGAGATGATATTGGCCTCGTAAAATGAGTTGGGAAATATTCCCTCCTCTGCTCATTTTTAGGACAGATCAAATACATGTGTGTGTATGTATGCAATTAGTGATAATTTTTTCATAAATGATAAAATTCTCCAATGAAATCATTTAGGCCTAGAATTTTTTTCATAGCTTTTGCATTGTAAGTTTGATTGCTTTAATGTTTATAGGACTATTCAGTTTATTTTCTCTTGGTTGAGTAATCTTTGAGGAATTCATTTCTTCTAAATTGTTGAAAAAAATTTTTATGCTATGAAATTGTTCATAATACTTTTTATTGCCTTTTTAATGGCTGCAGGGTCTATAGTAATAGTGATATGTCTTGTTTTATTTCTGATACTGATGATTTGTGTCTTCTCTTTTTTGTTTTTGTCAGTCTTAAATAGGCATTAATGAATATTTTTTTAAAAACATCTTTTTATTTGATTTTTTATTTGAGTTTTAATTTCTAATAGGAATTTTGATTTTTATTTTCTTCCTTCTGCTTGTTTTATTTTGCTCTTTAAAATCTTGAGGTAATAATTTAAGATTATTAATTTGAGAGTTTTTCTTATTTCTCCTGTATTTAGTGCTGTCAATTTTCTGGTAAGTGCTGTCTTAGCTGTACACTAGATGTTTTAATATGTAGTATTTTCATTTTCACTCGGTTCTATTTTGAAAGTTCTTGTGAGACTTTCTCCTTAACATCTGGGTTATTTACAGCTGTGTCACCTAATTTTATCTGTTTAGAGATGATCTATTGTTTTTCTGTTATTGATGTCAAGTTTGATTCTCCTATGGTCAGGGAACGCACTTCAATGTTTCCTTTTTAAAAAGTTTGTTGAAGGTTTTATAGATCAAGATACAGAATCTCTTGTCAAATTTCCTATTGGTGCTTTAAAAATGTGTATTCTATTCTTTGGGGTGAAGCACACCACTTCAGACTGAGACATGGGAAGATCAGGGTCAGTCTGATCAGGAACTTGGAGTAAACATGGAGCCAGGATCTGTAGCAGGACGCAGTTCAACCACAGCTCTCCCCTTTCCTGTATTTGGTGGACAGTGAATGCTGAAACCACAGGATCTGGAAGAAGACTTCTTGTCCACATAGCTCAGCACAGGAAGAATGTTTGGACTTGTCTAACTTTTTCTTTGTGTGTATTTTGGACTTGTGCTTAGTTTCAGTTTTGTTTTTTTGTTTTTGCATTTTTTCTTTCATTTTGCTCTTTTGGTCTTTTTGAACAACATTTTAATAGACTGTGTTATTCTCTATATTAAAAAATTCTCTGGTTTTTATATTTTAGTGTTTCTTTTGCTTAACTATATTTACTTTCTTCTGCTCTGCAGTTGGAGTTTTGTCTCACTTTTCTGTATCCTGTCTATACTTACGTATTTTTCTGTAATCTCCAAAACTAACCCTTTGTCTCAGTCATCCTTTTCACTACTCAAAACATTCTTATTAGTAGTCCTTTTAAGCGTTAATACTTTATGGCTATATGTCCTAGCCTGTTAGAAGTAAATAACTTTTTGCTATTTAGTTGTATATAGGACATTAATGCAGACTCTTTTCTATTATTAACAGTGGTATAGTGTTACCTTAATAGATATTTCTAATAAGTTACTATTTAGTTTGTATAGATACCATGGCTAATAGAATAGATCACATTTCTAATGTTAGGAGTCCTCAAGATCTTAAGATTCTAGAGAACAGGAACCAATCCAAAAGCTGTAGAAGGAAAGAAATTATAAGGATCAGAGCAGAAATTAAAGAAATGAAAAACTCTTTTGGGAAAATTCCAAGAAGAGGTATCACTGGATTGAAGGGTATATTTACTTCCAGCCTTTTGAGAGACTTCCATACTGCTTTCCATAATGGTTGTATCAGTTTACATTCCCACCAGCAGTGTAGGAAGGTTCCTTTTTCTCCACAGACCCACCAGCATTGATTTACTGTTTGTTTTCTTGATAAATGCCAATCTCTGGAGTTAGATGGTATCTTAGTGATGTTTTGATTTGCATTTCTCTAAAGGCTAAGGATGTTGAACATCTTTTCATGTATTTATTGGCCATTTGAACTTCTTCATCTGAGAACTGCCTATTCTTTTATTTTGTTCATTTTTAATAGGGTTTTAGCAGCACAATGAACAATACTACAATGTGGAAGACACTAAAATACCCGTCAGCAGACCAGTGGCTATTTAAGTTGTGGTATTTATTATGGAATATCTATAAAGACAGATAGATTGGGGGCTTTTGTGGGTAAATGGAGGTAACTTGAGACCATCATGCTTAGTGAAGTGAGTCAGAAGGTGAAATTTCAAATGGTTTCTCTGATATGAGAAACCCAGATCACAGTTTTTTTCAAAAAACTTAATGGGGGGAATAATGGGAACTGGAGGGAAGGGAGGAGGGAATGGGAGGGTCGAAAAGAGAAAAGGGAAGGATTTTTAACTTTGCCACGATATGTATATACACAAAATATGCAAGATCAATGTAATCTTTATGTATAGTGTTTATACATATCAGTAAAATAGGGAGAAATAAAAAATGACAAAAAAGAAAGAATTGATTCTTGGAGAAGATAAATAAAATTGGTAAATGTCCAGCCAAGCTCACCAAAAGAAGGAAAGAAAAAAACCTCTTATCAATGCAGTTAGAAATGAAAAGAATGAAATAACAAAGGCATTGCCAAAATCCAGAGGATTATTTTGAAAACTACTTTGAAAACATATTCCCATAAATTGAACCTGGAACAAATGGATAAATTCCTGGGTACATATGAGATACCGAAACTTAACCAAGAAGATATAAAAACTTTGAATAGACCAATAACAAATAATGAAATTGAGACCATCATAAAATCTCTCTGTGTACAAGAAATATCTCAGGACCTGATAGATTCACTGCAGAATTTTACCAGAATTTTAGAGATGAGCTAATGCCAGCATTTCTCAAATTATTCTATGATATTGAGAGAGAAGGAATAGTGCCAAACTCCTTCCTGGAATCTAGTATCATCCTGTACCAAAATCAGACAAAGACTTAACAAAAAAGAAAACTATAAGCCAGTATCCTTACTAAATATAGATGCACAAATTTTCTACAGGGTACTTGCAAACCGAATGTAACACATCATTAAAATGACCATAAAGCCTGACAAAGTTGGCATTATCCCAGGGATGCAAGAATGGTTCAACATACTTAAATCAATTAATGTAATATGTCACATTAAAGCAAGGACAAAAATCACATGGTTATCTCAGTGGATGCAGAAAAAGCCTTGACAAAATGCAACATCCATTCATAGTAAAAACCATAAGGTAGATAGTTACAGAAGGGCCTTTCTCAAGCTGATAAAAGCCAATAATGACAAACCTATTGCCGATAGCCTACTAAGTGGGGAAAAATTGAAAGTATTTCAACCGAAGTCAGAAACAAGACAAGGAATGTATATACTCACCACTCCTTTCTATATAATACTCAGAACATTAGAGCAATCATACAAGAGAATGAAATAAAAGGAATACAAATAAGAATGAAGTCTATCTTTATATGCAGACAACGTGATTTTATACATAGAAGACCTCAAAAACTCCATCACTAAACTCTTAAAATTAATAAATATATCCATCCAAGTTTCCAGATACAAAGTCGGTACACAAAATGATTGTATTATTCCTGTAGAACAACAATAAAACCACTGAAAAAGAGGTGAGAAAAACAATACTATTCACAGTAACTTCAAAAGTATTAAATCCCTAGGAATCAACCTTACAACAGAAGTGAAGAACTTTTTTTTAATAAAAACTGTAGTACACTGAAAAAAGAATTGAAGAGAACATTATAAAATGGAAAGACATCCCTGTTCTGGATAATTAGAATGAATATTATCAGAATGCCATTTGCTAAAAGTGACCTACAGATTCAGTACAACTACAGTCAAAATGACAACAGCAATTTTCACAAAACTAGAAAAAAATTTATCCTGAAATCCCAAAAGGCATCCAGAGTAGCCAAGATAACCCTAAGCAACAAGACAAAAGCAGGTGGAGTCATGATCCCAGACATCATAAAAACCATGTGGTGCTGGCACAAAAACAGATATGTGAGCCAGTGGAACAGAACTGAAGTTGCAGAGATAGCCCAAGTGCTCTTAGCTATTTGATCTTTGACAAAGAAGCCAAAAGCATACACTGGAGAAAAGATAGCTTCTTTAACAAATGGTGGTGGGAGAACTGTTTATGCACATTCAGAAGAATGAATCTAGACCCACATCTTTGACCCTGTACTGAAATAAAATAAAAAATGGATCAGTGACCTAGATATTAAAATGGGAACACTGAACCTTCTGGAAGACAAACAGCCTTTTGTACAAGAAATAATACCAAGAATCAACAACTGGGATTATATCAAATTAAAAATCTTCTGCAAAGAAAATAACAGTAAAGCAAGAACTGACAAAATGGGGAATCAAACCTTGAAATAACTGCAAAATAGATTCTCACAAAGAAGACTTATTTAAAAATGGGTAGGGTTGGAGCAATGGCTCAGTGGTTAAAGTGCTTGCTAGCACTAAGTACTGGAATTTGATTCCCCAGTATCATATAAGCCGGGGGTGGTGGTGCACACCTGTAATCCCAGCACTTAGGAGGCTGAGGCAAGAGGATTGCCATGAGTCCAAGGCCGGCCTGGGCTCTATAGTGAGTTCAGGACCAGCCTGGGCTGCAGAGCAAGACCGTGTCTCAAACAAAACAAAACAAAACAAAACAAAAAGATAAATGAAACTAATAGACCATAGTCATAAGAAATACAAATGGCTAACAAAGGAAAAAGAAACAATGTTCAGCATCTTTAACCATTACAGAAATACAAATCAGAAGAACATGTGGTTCTATCTTACCCCAATATGAATGGTTTTTATGAAGAACTCAAAAAGCAAAAAATGCTGGGAAGGTTTTGGGGGGAAAGGAGCCCTTCTGCATTGTTGGTGGGAGAGTAAACTGGTACAAACATTATGGAAAGCAATATGGAGATTCTTCAAAAAACTTAAAATTAGGTACTACATTTGGCTTGGTTGTACCTCTTCTGAGTGTCTTTCGAATGAAAGAGTTAAAGTCATTATATAATAGAGGTAAATGCATACCCACATTTATAGCAGCACAACTCATAATAGCTGAATCTTGGAAGCTGTCAATATGTCTATCAACAGATCAATGGATAAAGAAAGTGTGGTGTATGTATTTACATAATGGAGTACTGCTGTGCTCTAAAGAAAGATAAATTTGAGTCACTTGTAGGAAAATGGATGCACCTTTAGACCATTATGTTTAGTGAAATGAATCGGACTCAGAAGATTAAATATCACATGGTTTCTATAATGTGAGAAACCCAAAGAATAAATAAGTAGAGTGATGGTATGAACCAAAAAGAGATGAGTAAGAGTGATAGTATGAACCAAGGCAATAGATTGTGGAGAGGGAGAGGGAATGTGGGAGAGCAAGAGAGAGTGGGAAGGGGAGAAAGAATGTAAAAGTGGTAAAGATGTGATATGTTATGTACACCAGTTTTTCCAAATGAATGTAGCCATTGTGAATTCAAAAGCATACTAAAAAAGAATAATGGGGAGGGGCAGATTTGCATAATGTATTTTTAATCCTTTTACTTTCATCTTAATGCTGGATTTTTACCCGATTTTTTTTGTAGACAGTGTGTAGTTGAGTCATGTTTTTTGTTTGCAGGCTTTCAGTTTCTTTCTGATTGGTATATTTAGGCCATTTGCATTTGAGGTAATTACTCTCCTAGAGCTACTTCATGTGTCTGGGTGCAGTGGAAGTTTCAAGCCGTAGAAGCCTATGATGGTCTCTAGGATGGGCATGGGTAGAGATTTCTACTACCAGTGCATCTAGGCTCCCCAGTGTGTGTGTATTCTAAGGAGATTGCTGCTGCTTCTTAGCAGGGCTCCAGTCAGACCCACCTGCCTTCGTATCAGGTTTGCTTTGTAGTGTTGGAGAAAGGCATGTTCGATCTGGGACATGTATCAATTGTTGTACTGAAAACTCTTCATTATATTTTTAATTATTAATTTTACTTGGGAGATAATTTTACTAAAGGTATTTTTCTTTTCTTCCATTTTTTCTCTTTTCTTTCTCTCTCTCTTCTAACGCACACCTGGCACACACTCTGCCACTGAACCACAAGATAAATCCTTACGTATTTATTCCAATAATGACATGTGTAGTCATACAAAGGTTGATACTGTGTACATTATCTTTGTCAACTAGGAACATGTGTATTACTAAAATGAATTAAAATTGGCTAACTGAAATTTTGTGAGTGGGTAAGTTTTGGAGATTTTGCTTAAGTGAAGCATATTAACAAAAAATCTATGATAAGTGTTGAGTCATTTAGTATTACACAGTGATGAGCTATTAGCATATATACAGTGACTGTCCTCCTGTCTCTGATTTTTCATACTCTTCTTTCATGTGCTTCTCCTGCCATAATGCTTTTTCCAATCTAAATTGCCATTTCACTTTCTTAATGTCTTTTGATGAACACATGTTCTTAATTTTAGTGTGGTCATTTATGATTTTTTAAATGATTAATACTTTTTATATCCAGTTTAGAAATCTTTGCCTACCCTAAGGTAATGAAGATATACTCTGTTTGTTAGATACTTTATTGTTTTCACTTACACATTTAGATAGACAGTCCATTTGGAACTGCTTTTTATTTATTATGTAAAGTCTCAATATTAATTTTTCTTCCATGTGGATATTCTGGTTATTCAAGTACATTTATTGAAAAGACAAAGATCATACTTTCCACACCATGCTTTGCAGTATGACTTTTCTTGTAAATCAGGTCATGTGTGTGGACTCTTTCTGGACTCTGTATACCAGGGCTGTTCAGTGAAAATACAGTGCAAGTCACAAGTGGGAGCCATATTTGTAACTTTAAATTTTTCAGTAACCACATTTAAAAATCTAAAAAGATACTGATGAAATTTATTTTAATAGTATATTTTACTTCATACAACATATCAAAAATAGCATCTTAACATGCAATATAAAATCATTAATGAAATATTTTACCTTTTTGCACTGTCTTTGAATTTCAGCATATATTTGCCATGTAGCCTACATTGGTAGCACATCTCATTCACACTCAAATTTTCATTGTAAATACTTGACCTATATCTATTTACTTATTCATTGGCATTAGGGATTAAAACCAGGACCTTTGTGCCTAGCTGTATCCCCAGCTTTTATCTTTTATTTCGAGATAGGGTATCTCTAAATTGCCAAGCCCAATCTGGGTTGAATTTATGATCCTCCTGCCTCAGCCTTTGACACTGTTAGGATTACAGGCATGTACCCTGCACTCCCACCACACACACCTAGCTTGACTTTTTAAAATAAAATTTGCAGTTGAAAAAGTAGACTCACATACTTAAGCTGATCTAAACAATAGTTAGGAGTTTTTCAGTAAATGAAGCAATGGTCAGTTCTTGAAGTTAAATTAATTAAAAATTTTAAAATTAGAAATTCAGTTCCAAGATTGTACTAGCTTTTCAGATGCTCAGTCATTATGTGTGCCTCTTGGCTGTTGTATTGAATGGTGCAGCTTTGTTCTGTTTGCTGGTTATTGTATCTTTATAACAATTCTTGTTATCTCTAGTCGGGTAAGTCCTTCTGCGTTATCCTTGACTGTTGCCTTGTCTGTTATTAATCCTATAAAGTTTTGTATGAATTTTAGAATCATCTTGTCAATGTCCAGTAATAGTTTTTATTACTTTCTTAGCATTAGCTGCATACTTCCTAACAAGAAAAACAAAGCAACATTGAGATAAGAACGTCGGTTAATGATAGCTAGTGTGTAACTAAGCAACTGGTTTAGAAACACCAACCTGTTTTTTGAGAGCTATTTATTTGCTCCTTTGTAGAAATATGAGATACAATACGAGGCAGCGAAGACTTTCCCAGATCAATCTGAATATCAGTTATTGAAGCCACAAAGACAAATCACAGGATTGTAAGAATATAATGCAGTAGTATAAAAAAGATGAATAAATGCATTTTCTTATTTCTGCATATTAGTGAAGCCTGAGAAGATATTGGGACTAGAGAATAAGTTAAGTTAATCACTAGTTGTGGAAATTACATATTTCTATTTACTATTTTTGGTACTTAGAATGGGGCCTGGCACATAGTAGATACTCGGATATCTGCATAAGCAAATGAAGCTGTTATACTTAGCAGAATTCTGTGATCACATATAGAGCTATTGTGACATGGTCTACAAGGGAGGCCCTCTATCTACAAACTGAGTCTTTTTGGTAGAAATGCTTGAGTAATATTGAATAAAGTATTATGTGGCTTTTTAGCTTTGTGACATTTCTTCAGAACACGCAAAGAGGTGTTTGGTGACATAATTACAAAAGTACCACTGTGTAATTTGGTATCATTCATGATGCATGATGCATTACTAGAAAGCAAATTGCTCTGGTTTAAGTAAAACACTGTTAAAGTAAATCATCTCATGTTTATAAATACTTCTCAGATTTTTTCATACTAGATCAGGTAGCTGGTTAACTGTTCTAATGCGAACATTTTGCATTTAAATGTCCTGTGATTTCACCACCACCCAAGTGAACTGACTTGTTCTAAGAGGAATTTTCTTGCTGGAAGAGCCCATCCTAGAGGAACTTGTACTAACTATTGTTGCTTTAAACTAGAAAATGTCTAAACACTTAATATGGCTTGTGGTATTCAATTGAACAGTAAAGAAAACATTCATTGGATTTTTTTGATAATACAGGGGATGGTATCTTTCAGTTTTAAAACATTAAGAAAAAGAGCCAGGCAATAAACAACATTTTGAGTGAATAAATGCATATCAAAAGGAACAAGCAGGAGACAGGGAAAATGAAGCTACTGAATACTTGGAAACAGACATAGATAAGGCCTGAGAGGCCTGGCCTAGAAGGTGAGAGCCCAAAGCTGCTAGAAACTAAGCTGTGGGCTTCTGCAGATTCTACAGGTTGGAAGTGGAGACAGCTGTAGGGAAAAGGTGATCAAGTGTGGAGGCGATAAAAAGACTGCAATCCTTCAGAAAGAGGCAGAGAGAACTGCCTCTGTCTTTGGCTCTGAGTAGAGAATAAAAAAAAATTTAAAAAGAAAAAAAACCCTGAGGATTTGTGGCCACTGTATGCATTTGAGGTTTAAATTAACAGTATTTGCGTGATCTGAAAAGGCCTACGCAAGAATTTCATGTATACCTTATATATAAAATGTATGAGTATGTGTGGGGATGGAGCCCAGGGCCTTCACACTCTGCCTTCAGCTCATCTTTTAGTGTTGATTTTGAGACAGGGTCTCTCTAGGCTACTAAACTCTAGGTTAAGCTCGAATTTGAGGTCCTCCTGCCTCGGACTTCTGGAGTGTCTTTAATGCTCCAGGTATCTAGCAGAATCAAACTCATATTCTTCCTGGAGGAACACATCTTTTAACCAAGCTGCAAGAAATTGCCACAGAGTTATGTAAAAATAGGTTCACAAAATCAGAAACTATTGTTATGACAAGTTACCTCAAGTGAGAGTCAGTGGGAATAGTGTACCAAAGAACCAAACCAGAAGACTACAATTTGTTGGAAGATAGGTGCAGATTATGAGATAGATAATTTAATAATGTTTGAAAGAATAGGACAAAAAATACAAAACATATGTAAGCAACAATGACTAACAAAGCCAGGCAGTCTTGAAAATGAGCCAAGTAGCAGTTGTAGAAATACAAGATTAAAATATTTGAGAGACAGTGGTAATATAAAATAGCAAATTAGACGGCAGAGGAGAAAACTTACAGGAAGCCATGTCTGAAGCTGTTGCACAGCAGCTCAGTGGCAGAGGCATGGGAGTGCTGGAAGGGATGAAAGATGCGGGGACACATTTCAGATATTGGGGCGGGGGGGCGGGGCTGAGGAGGACTAATTGATGGGTGAAAGTTTCTAGAACAGAGGTCTCCAAGCTGTTTGGGATCAGCGACTGGTTCTGCTGCTCAGACACTGCGGCTCAGACTGGAGCTGGAGCTGAGACGGCCCTGGGATGGGCAGCAGCTGTAAACACAGATGAAGCTTCCTCACTTGCTCACCTGCTACTCACCTCCTGCTGTGTGGCCCAGTTCTGTGCGGTCGCTGCAAGCCAGGGTTGGAGGTGCTGGTTTTAGAAGAATGAAATCTTAACACTTTGGGAGTCCAACAAAGAAATACAAAGAAATCTACCCTGTACACGTGAACTTTTTTTTTTTTTTTTTTTGTAGTGCTATGTGACACAGCAAAGGCAGAGATCTTAAAATGGAAGCCTAGAAGGAGCCAGAAGTGGGTTGCTCAGTGGTAGGGCCCCTGCTTAACAGTGAAGGTTCGATCCCCAGTGCTTCAACAGCCACAGACCTGAAGATAGTGGAGTAATCAAAGTGGTAGGAGAATAATGGTCAACCTAGAATTGTCTTTCTAGGGAAACAGTCTATCTAGCATGAGGTCAGAATAAAGATATTTGAAGAAACAAAAACATGGAATTTACGCCAAATAATTTTGAAGGATTTACTGATGATCTTATAAAGAAGATTTGAATTAAGAAGAGGCTTAAATATAGGAGTAAATCTAAACATATTGATGTGAAAAAAAAATAACGTCTTGTTTGTGAAGTTTAAAAAAAAATCCAGTATCAGGGAAGTACTAAAATGCTACATGTAATTCAGAGAAAGTGGGGGTAGATAAAACTAGATTGAAAATATATTAAGGCCTTGGTATTGTTTGGAAAGAAGACAAAATAAAGGATTTCAGTGAATATGAATGTTAAAAATTAAAGTTTAATGTTAAAAGGATGAGAGGACAAAAATACAAAATAAAACAGTATAACAAAAAGCAAATAAAACGATGGGAAAGTATGAGAAGGTAGCACAAAATGGTAGAAATAAATCCAAATATCATTAATCATAATGGAGATTAATATACTCTTGCATTAAAAATCAAAAGCAAAAACAACCTGAAAATTGAGCTATATGCTTATGAGAGAACAGTTAAAGATAGGAAATAAAAAAGACTGAAATCAAACAATGGAAATTCAGCAGGTACAAACCAAAATATTTCTGTTAATTGTGCTGTTATATAGTTAAATATTTTATAGCTAAATACTAGCTTCTGAGAGGTGTATTGTATAATGAGAAAATACTGATTTTTACTAGAAAGCTGTACTTGTAAGTTTATGTGAACTTAATAATCCAACTTGACTGTAAGCCAAAAAAGGTGACTGAGCTACAAGAAAATTTTGACAAATCCAACGTTGTATAATAGGAAATTTTAATATACCCCCCCACCCAGTAATTCTTAACGTCAACAGACCAAAAATAAGTAAGGATAATGAAGGTAGAATGTTACTAACAAATTTGATTTTGTGAATGTATACATTGAATCCAGATCCTAGCAGTTGGGACATCAGTGGTTTTTTTTCATGTACATGTTGAAGCCATATGAAAATCGATAATGTAGGCCAGGGGTCTGCAAACTTAAAGGACCAGATAGTAAATACTGTATCAGAGCTTTGTGGGTCATAGGGTCTCGGTTACCATGATTCATCTTTGCTTTTATAGGTGAAAACAGTCATACACAATATGCAAACTATTTTCTAATAAAATTCTGTTTACAAATACAAATGATGAGCCAGATTTGGCCTGTAGGTTTGCGTTTGCTGCTTCTGCTTAAGACAATAAAATTATGAAAACATTTCCACATTATGTGGACTGCACTGTTTGACTGAAGTACAATGTGGTTAGAAATTAGTACCCTTCTCTTCAATACCAACATAACACACAGATAGGTGGAAATTCTTAACTCTTTGCTCAAAGGAAAAATGATAGTGGAAATTTTAAAAGAACTAAGGGCTTAATAATAATGAAACTACTATCATTTAAAGTTTATAAAATTCATCTAAAGCAGTGCTCAGGAGAATAATTATTGCCTTAAAGGAATATATTAAGAGAAAAAGGCTAAACATTAACCAGCTAAACATTTGATGTAAGAAGTTTTTAAAAAAAGAAAAAAAAGAATTAGCTTTAAAAAACCAAGAGGAAGAAAATTTAAATAGAAGTTAATGAGATAAACCCAGCAAATCTGAAGTATTGGTTTTATTTGAAGATTAAATATAGCCTTACAGAATTAGCTGAAGAAGATATTTAGAAAACAGAAAATTTATATTCAGTCAGCTTTCAATCTTTCTACACATATCAGAAAGTATTTCAAATTTTAAAGATTTTATAATTTGCATGATATCAAACTTGTTGAATTAAACCATGAGCAAACCTTTCTTTGAGATTAGTATGTTTAGAATACTAAAGCCGAACAATGACAGGATGAGAGAGGATAAATACTGGTTCATTTCACTTAGGTATGTAAATTCAGAATTCCTGAACAAATTCCTACCAAATTAAGTAATGATGTATAAAACATATATATCCAGCTTGCTCATGATATATTTTTCATCACTAACTAGGAATGCAGGAGTGGAATGCACCTCAATTGATAGAGAAAAAGTACTTAAAATTCAGTTATATCAGTTTATGAAAAAGATTCTTTGCAAACTTGGAATAGAAGGAAACTCACCAAAAACCTACAACATGCCTCATACTCAGTGAGAAAATCATAGAAGTGTAAAGAAAACTAGACATAACAGTGCTCACCATCACTTCTTTTGTATTTTTATTAGTTTTAGAACTAATTGTAAATATATAAATTATGCTCTAAAATACATATTTTAGTTGGTGGTGTTCACCAGTGTAATGAGACAAGACAAAAAAAAAAAAAAGAAAGTGTAAGAATGGAAAAGGAAGAGACAAATGACCATTATTTTAACTGATAGCTAGCATTGTTTACTTAGAAAACTCAACGATGTCCACTGAAAATTATTGGTTTAATACAGTTGCCAGATAGGATGACTAAAGATGAATAATAGTATTAACTAGAAGTAAACTGTTTGTAAAAGTTGGTGTTTGTACGTCTATTAATAGATATAAATGTAAGCAAATGTGTAAGCATTTTATGGAGAAGACAGAAGACTGTTGAGTGAAAGCAAAGATTTCTACATTAATGAAAAATTTATGAATAGAGAGACATAGGTACATAATTATGTCAGTTATTCACAAATTGATTTGTAAATTCATGTAATTTCATGCAAAATTTCACTAGCTTTTAAAGCTGAAATTTAGAAACTTACTTTAAAATTTGCATAGGACAAGTTACAGAATTGAAGAACAAGTTGAAGATATGGGTTTGATCTCTTTTGTATAAAAATTAGTAATTTAGAGATAGATCAGTGAAGCAGAATACAGGTAAAGGAACAGATCGTCGAAGCTTAGTAAATTTTAGAATGACACTGCACATATGTAGGAAAGGAATAAACTGTTCACTGTATGTTGCTGAGGCAACCAGCTGGGGAAAATGAAGTGGGATCTCTACCTCACCCTTGTTCAAAATCAGCTTCAGGATGATTAAATGCTGAATGATTTTATATATTTGACCTTGTTCTAGAACTTTACATACATTTGTTCTTTTAATTATGTCAGTTATCACCATTTTTCACATGAAACAGGCAAGTACAGAGAAGTCTTTTGATCAGGCCTGTAGTGGCAGAGCTGGTTTCTGTGCCCCTTTCTGTGATCTGCACACGCAGGGTGGAACATTAACTGTTTCAGTGTATGGCTATGTGTTCATGACATTAGGATAGAAAAAGGTTTTTCCCCCCTTTAAAGGAAAGGTTTTATGCTTATCATAAAAGAAAAAAAGTTAAATCTGGCAAACTTAAAATTAAGAACTTCACTGTAGTAGATGATGTCACTTTAAATTACATCAAAAATTGAGAGGAGGTATTTGTAATACTTAGGATAAGTTATAATCATAAATATAAAGAATTTCTACCATATCAGTAAGTTAAGTTTTTATTTTTTCAAATTCTCTTGCATAATTATAATGGTTATATTTTTAAAATTCTCCTGACACTGATAGCCACATAATGGTATAACAGGTATTGGTCATACATGCTTGTAATCCCAGCATCTAGGGGCTGAGGCAAAAGAATAGTAAATTAAAGTTTGGTCTAGGTGACTTAGTGAGACTCAGTCTCAAAAAATGAGAGATTCAGGGGGTACCCAGAGGCTGGGAATGTAGCCCAATGCCAAGATCCTGTGTTCAGTTCCCAGTAGCACAAGGAAGAAAAGGTGTTTAACTTAGGGTAAGTATTGTCTTCTCTATTAATGGCCATTTACGATTTTCCTTCAGTGAAGAGCCTATTATGAAATAGGATGTAGTGTGACCATTTGGCCCCATCAGGAGCTTTTGAGTGGGCGATATTGTTTTACCTCTACATAATCCTGGGTCCATACATTTTACCAGGGAAGCAGGCTCAGTCGGTTCTGCTACGCTGGCTGATCTTTTATTTCTAGGCTTTTTATTTGTTTATCTTCATTTGGAGCTGTACTCCTGAATCATTAAATAGAACACTGAGAATTTGCTGGTACAGTTCATAACATTTGAAAGGATTAACATTTGGTTTATTCTCTCTAAATCCACAGCTATTAGGAAATAACCTAAAACTTAAGGATTTACTTTGCAGAAATGATTTTCTTCTAATGTATGCTCTTGCAAAGGAATTCAGAATCCTGTTATATAAGAGGCTGTACAGCACTAATCCGTGTGATTTTATTTAGTGACCAGGTATACTTCAGAAATGTTTAATATTACTAATTTTAGAAACTAGTACCTGCATACATAGGAAAATTTGAAAAGTACAAACATGTAAATGAAAATCAACTATTTAGAGAACTGCAAATTCACTTGAGGCAATGGTCCCCAATCTTTTTGACCCCAGAGACCATTTTAGTTGAAAGCCATTCTCTCAAGGTAGCGATGGGTGCTTGCTTTACTGTAAGTTGGGCACAGGGGGATCTCTGCCTCTTGTCAGACCCAGTCCTTCCAAGGCCTCAGACCGGTGGTGGTCTAAGGTCCCAGGGGTTGGGAACCACTCACTTAGATGTTATTTTGCCATCATTTTGTAACATTATAGATATGACTGAAAAACTTTAAAAGAAGAACTTAAACTTATTTCCCCCCATAGTTCCACAAATAATTCTAATTAGTTAGAAATGTGATCACAGAGAGGCTGAGTCAAATTTTGTATTGGTAGTAACTGTATCTTCTTACCCTATCTATGTTTTTTCCTGAACATTATTTTTTTTAAGTTATGACCACTTTAAATCCTTGTGAGAAATGAAATAGGAGCTGTTCCAAGTAGCGGTGAGTTTCCTGTGAGCGCCAAGCGCAGCCTTCCTCCCAAGGCTCCTCAAGTGGGGCTGTACCTGAAACATTCCCTCACTTCCAGCTGCCACCGAGTTAGGTCTGTCAGTAGAGGGTGCTGGAGGGACACTGGAGGAGGAAGGGGCCTTTCTGTCTGAGCCTGGCTTTCTGGCCCTCAGCCTGCAGAGGGATCTCTGGGAGGCTCAGTGAAAATATCATCCTCTAGTGCATTTTAACAGCATCCTGCAGGTGGCCTAAAGCATGTTCCCTGGCGCCCTCGTGGGCTGTTGCCCAGTGAGTTTTGTTGGTAACTCCCTTGGTGATTTATTTCTTGCTTCTCAGTCAAAACTGTTGGCACTTGAAGGGCTAGAGCTATATACTTTACAAAGAGGTTTAAATTTCACTTGGGCATGGATGAGAACTGCCCTGTGTAAACTATAATATGATGTTTAGTATTGTGCTTGGTCTCTTTCCACTGGATGCTGGTAACATCCTCCTTCACCCTGTGATGATCATTGAAAATGTCTCAAGACACTGCAGAATAATTTCTGAGGGGACACAATAACCATGATTGAAAATTACAGTGGTAGCAGAGCACTCTTTGGTCTTCAGTTTTCCTTTTCTTGAGATTGAGGATATCGCTTTCCTTGGTTTCTTCCTTTGTTCTCTTACTGCTCCTTTTTACCCTGCTTGGCTGATTCTTCCCTTACCAGCTTTGCAACGCGCACAGCGGTCTCCTGAGCTCCAGACTCCTCTATCCAAGTGGCATTAGGCATCTTCACCAAGCTCCCTACTGGGCGCCTCAGCCTTAATGTGTCTATAAAGGAATTCTCTCTACCTTTCCCCACCTTTATGTATGGCTGTCCTTATTTTTTTCATTTTATTTTCCTTTATGGAAGTTTTTTTGTATTAGCTCAAGTTTTTATAGTATTCCCCCTCTATGTGTTTGTCTCACAGCTCACAAGCAATTGATCAGGAAATCATATTGGCTGTACCTTTATGATTTATTTAGAATATCACTCCACACTGCAGTCACCATCATTTCCTGATCAGTGTACTCCAGGAGCCTTCTTCAGAAACAAAAATAAACTTGTCTCCCTGTTTTCACTCTGTTTTTAGTTACTTCAAGATAGTAACCTGAGTGACCTTTTTAAAATATTAAATAATGTTGCTCTTCTCTTAAGATTTCTGCAGTGACTCTTGTATTTCACTCATAATAACAATCAAAATGCCTGACATCTCTTAGGTGCTCCAAAATATTACCTCATCAATGAAGTTCTAAATCAAACTCATCCGCATACATTTGCCTTTCTTACCTAGCTGATACTGTCTACTGTGGATGACTTCTCTCTCTGTCCTGAACGCTCTCAAGCTTAGTCCCTTCCTTTTACTTCTGTAGTTGGCCTTCTGTCTCCTTCATGACTCCACTTCCGCTGGGTCCAGTCAGATAAATCTAGATCAAAATCTTTCACCCTCTTTCTTCTTTTTATACACTTCATCTGTCTTGATAAATTCAGTCATCACACCAGAAGGTAAATGGTCACCTCTGTGTTGATCCTTCTTGATTGCATTATATATATTTATCCAAATAGTCTTTTCCTTTTAGGTTTTCATCTTCACTGAGCTCTGAAAACAGTCTTTCTGGCCAACAACTGCGTATTTCTAAGGTTATTTTAATGTGGTTCCTGATACGGTGCTGTCAGTCCGTGCACATTTGTTCAGTGAATGAATCTTAGATCTGTTTTTCATGCTGTTGTTTTGGACATCACCAACTGGATGCCATTCTATTAACATGTGGTGTTTAATGTGCCCCAAACTAAATTCAGTATTTCCCCCCAACGAATCTCTCTTTTTTTCTGCCTTGCCTTTCAGTAAAGCATTACTCTGAGTTGTTTAAATAAAAATCTAGCTATTTTTCTTGAAATTTTCCTGCTTAATTTTTTCACCACAGCTAATCATTTACTAAATTCTGCTGATTTTTAAAAGAGATTTATTTTTCCCCATTTTACCTGTGTGTGTGTGGGGGGATACAGAATGTTTACATTGAGCTTGAGTATTTTATGCACATATGTATTGCATCAAAATTAAAATCCCTTCCCCTCCACTCTTTGGCCATCCATCACCTTCCCCATCCCCCTAACTCCCATTGTCATCACCTTTGGTTCTGTGTAATGACTATATTCTGGGTTTTTCACATTAGAGAAACGATGTGATATATAGCCTTTTGCATCTGACTCAATTCACTGAGCATGATGGCCTTTTACATCCACTTACCTACAAAAGCCTCAAGTCTGTCTGTCTTTAGGGAAGAGTGGTACCCCATTGTGTACATATACCACATCTTTGTATTCATTGGTCTGTTGGTGGGTATTTTGGTGTCTTCCACATTTCAGCTATTGTTAGTTATGTTGCTGTGAACATGGGTATACATATGTCTTTGTTATGTGGCTTTAAACAAAAGCTCTAATAAGGTATGATTTTTATAACAAAAGCTTCACTTGTCTTAAGTGTGCAGTTAGTGAATTCTTCTATATTTATAGAATTGTTTATCATTGCCACCATCTAGTTTCTAGTGTTACCATCATCCTGAAGAGAAACATTCCATTTGTAGAAACCTCTTACCTCTTACAGTTGACTCCTCATTCTTAACCCTAGTCCTAGGCAGGTACTAATCTATTTTCTGTCTCTTGCTGTTCCATCTTTGAGCATTTGGTGGGATGGGAATCATACAATATGTATTTTGTCTGACTCTTTCACTGAGCATATCATTTTTGAGGTTCACCTATACTGTGTGTCGTTCAAGTGTATTGTTCCTTTTTATTACTGAGTGGCATTTCATTGTCTGAATATATCACATTTTTAAAATTCACTTACCAGTAGATGGGCAGTATAGATATTTCCAGTTTTGGTTGTAATGTATAATGCTGTTAGGAATATTTTCTTATTGTTGATATACATTTTCATTTTGTCTTTATTGAGATTCTTATTATCTTGGCATATAATGTGTTCATCATCATACCTGTACCCATAAACAAAACTCCAAGGCCGGCAAAAGCCCTAGGTCTCTTTTCTTAACATTCATAAGGTGCTGATGTCTCTGTAGGGTTACCTAATTTGTTTTTTTCAATTAGTGCATGTTTGCAACACAGAATAATGAGGTTGTTTTGGGGTTGTTTTGGTGTTATATGTTTTGCGTATAACACATCTTGGTCATTTTTTAATTCATTTACTACTCTACCCCCTTCCTTCTTCTTGTTTCCTATCGTTTCTTATTTTATTTACATTTTAGGTTTCTCATACAGGAGAAAATATGTGTTATTTATTTAACTTTCTGAGTCTTGCTTATTTGACTTAGCGTGATGGTCTTGAGTTTTACCCATTTTCCTATTAGTGACATGATTTCATTCCTTATGGTTGAATAATACTCCATTGTATATGTATGTACCACATTTTCTTTATTCATTCATCTGTTAATAGGCACCAAAGCTGTTTACAGATCTTAGCTATTGAGAATTGTGCCACTATAAATATGAGTATGCATATTTCACTGCTCTGTGATGTTTTTAATTCTGTCAGAGATACACCCAGGAGAGGTATAGTTGAGTCAAATGTTATTTCTCCTTTTTGAGCAAACTCCAGTGATTTCTATTGTGGTCGTACTAGTTCACATCCCCATCCCTTCTTCACCACAACGTTCCTTTTTTTTTTAACGTTCACGATGATAGCCATTCTGAGTAGGATAAGATAGAATCTCAAAGTTGTTTTGATTTTCATTTTTTAATAGCTAAAGATGCTGAATATCTTTTCATACACTTACTGGTTATTTGTCCTTCTTTTGAGAAGTGTTTATTCATTCACCCATTTTTTGACTTTTTTCATTTGGGAGTTAATTTTGGGGGAATTCTTTAGATGTTATAAATATTAGTCTTCTCTCAGATGAGTAGTGTTAAAAATTTTTTTTCCATTCAGTAGGCTGTCTGTTTATCCTGTTAATTGTTTCCTGTGCTGTGCAGAAGCTTTTAATTTCATATACTCCCCCTTTGTAGATTCCTTATACCATTTACTGTGTCCCTGCAGTTCTATTCAGGAAGTCTTTGCCTGTGCCTGTGGCTTCTAGTGTTTCCCTTATGTTATCATCCAGTTTTAGGATTGCTGTTTTTAATAGCTAGTCTTTGATCCATTTTGATTTGATTTTAGTACAGGGCAAGAGATAGGGATCTAGTTTCAATCCTGCGCCAGTGAATACCCAATTTTCCCAGCTCCATTTGTTAGAGAGGCTGTCTTTTCTCCAGCATTTGTCCTCTTTCTCAAAAACTAAGTAACTATAAGTACATGGGGTTGTTTCTGTGTCTTCTGTTCTATTCCAGTGCCCTGTATGTCTGTTTTTCTGCCACCACTATGTTGTTTTTGTTACTATGGCTTTGTAGTACAATCTGAAATTTGGTATTGTGAAGCCTGCCTCTAGCTTTCCTCTTTTTGCTTAGGATTACTGTGGCTTATTCTGAGTCTTTTCTGATTCCATATGAATTTTAGGATTGGTTTTTATTTTCTCCATTTTGTGAAAAAGGTTGTTGATATTTTAATAGGCATTGCATTAAATCTATAGATCATTTAAAAATAATATGGCCATTTTTATATTAGTTTTATCCAAGAACAAGAGATGGCTTTTCATTTTCTAATGTCTCCGTTAATTTCTTTCTCAGAGTTCTATAGTTTTCTTCATAGAGATTGTTTACTGTCTTGGTTAGGTTAATTCCTCAGTCCTTTTCTTTTGAAGCTGTTGTGAATATAATTTTTTTCTGATATGGGTGAGCTCATTATTGGTATACAGGCACACTGTTGACTTTGTGGATTATGATCCTGATGTTTTTTTCCTTTTTGGGTAGGTACCTAAGTATAGAATTAGTGGGTTTTATAATGAATGTTTATGGGCTTGTTTTTTTTTTTTTTTTTAAGGTGTTGGAGATTGAACCCAGGATTTTGTACATGCTAGGCAAGCATTTTACCAATGAAGTGTATCTCTAGCCCCTATGTTAATTATTTAAAGAAAGTGCCAATTCGTTCTCTGAAGTGGCCTCACTGTTTTACACTCCCACCCACACAGTACAGTTTCTCTTGAGACTTCACTGCCTTTCTGATGGTAGCTATAATATAGTGGGTGAGAAATGGCATTTGATATGTTTTTGATTTGTATTTCCCTAAAATCTAATGATGTTGAGCATCTTTTCATGTACTGATTAGCCATTTGTGTGTCTTTTTGCCTATTTTTAAATTTGTCTTTTCATTATTGAGTTGTAAATATGTATTCTAAATACAAGTCTCTCATCAGATTATATGATTAACAAATACTTCCCTCTAGCTTGGTTTTTTTCACCTTCTTTTTCTAAAATTGAGATACAGTTAATATTTCATAAAATTCACCCCTTCAAATTCTGTAGCTCAGCAGCTTTTAGTGTATTCACAGATTATATAAACCATTACCTCTGTCTAATTCTAGTCCTAAAAAACCCTCAAATTCATTAGCAGTTGTTCCTCATTCTTCTCTCCTGTCATCTCATGGCAGCAGTTCACTTAGTAGTATCTATGGCTCTGTATAGTACACATTTTCACTTTTCTTCAGTGATGTGTTTTGTAGCATAGAAGGTTCAAATTTTAATTGGACTTAATATCTGATTTTTTCTTTATCTTGTGCTTTTTGTGTCATAGCTGAGAAGTCAGTGCATAGCCAAGGATCACAAAGGTTTGTATTGTTTTCTAAGCGTTTTTGAAGGTCTGTGGTCAATTTTGAATGTTTTTGGGGGAGGCCGTATTGTGCGATAGTGATCCAAATTCATCCTCTGCCTTGTGGTTATACAAGTATCTTACCATCATTTAATTAAAAAGTAGTTCTTTGACTCTAAAGTGTGGCACTTACAGACGACATATACTTGGATCTTAAATTTTTACCCAGTTTCATAATCTCAGCCTAAAATCTTTTCATGCTATATTGGACACCTGAGACGTTGTTTGTTTCCTGTTCATGTTCCACTGCTTTTGCAGCAGTGGCCTCCCAGGTATTTTTGTCCTCCTGGTGTAGATTGCCTTTTACTGCTTCTTAATTTGTTCTCTATACTGATTGTTCTATTTAATTTACATGTCTGGCTCCAGTAAATCTGAGTTTTTCAAACCTAGCATAAAATGTCTTGTCCTAACTGCTGAATGTCTTTCTACTCATTATTATATTCCCTAAGCTAAGGGCCTACTGTGGTGACAGGTGCTATTCTAAGCACTGAAGATAGTGTATCAGTAAGTGTTTGACAATTAGCTCATCATCCTAAAATGTAGTGACAAACAAGAAAATCACTTATTCAGTTCATGATTCTTCAAGTTGACGGTTCGTCCTGTTCAGCAATCTGTGGCCTGTTACTCTATGATCCCAAAGCTAAGAATGTTATTTACATTCTGAGGAGCTGTAATAAAAAAATGAAAGAGGTATACAACAGAAATCATATATTTACGCCTAAAGTTTTTACTTTCTGGAGTTTACAGAAAAGGTTTGCCATTTTTGTCTTAAGGAGATGGGTAGGAATTCTGTGTTTTCTCTTATTCAACAAGTATTTATTGTATGCCTACTGTGTGTCAGGTGTGCTGCTGGGTGCTAGAAATAAGACAAGTTTTATTTCTAACACTCTCTCACTTTCTGGCCCACAAGTCATCAGCACACATGTGAAAGCTCTGTCCTCGGTACCCCCAAATCTCAACAAATTCACATAGTCCCTCCAGGTCAAACATCCACCTCTGCCAGCCAGGCCCTACCACCCCACAGCACCTAGTTCCACAGTCATTCCACAATATGCAAATAATGGAGGCTGTTGGGGGACACTCCAGATCCAAACTATAGTATTAGTGATGCTGCATTCAGTATTGTTTATTGGTTATTCATTTTTGCCCTAAAACATTTTCATCCATGTGTGTTTTATGTTCTGTTCATATAAAATTTTATCTGTAATGAATCATTTTTGATATTTATAGTTGCATCTTTAGTTGTTATACAATATGTGAGTTTTATAAACTAAGCACACAAAGTTTTTATAACAAAATTTATGTACTGTTTTGCTTAGTGGTTCACTCTTATTTACTTTTTTCCCCCTTAATCCTCCATCTCCAAGGACAGCTGTCTTACATATTTTAGAATTTAGACTTGAAGTTCTTAATTCTTTCTCCTCAAGGGAAATTTAGAGTTTAGTGTTTAATACAGTGCCAAATACATAGTGAGCACTTCTAAGCATTTGTTCATAGTAATAGCCTCTTTGGCTTTTTTTCATTGAATTTCACCCAAGATGGTTACTTTAACTTTTAGATGGCTTAATGAATTTTTGACCCTCAACATAATAAATATAATAACTTTTGTTATAAATATATTAATGCCCACATTCTCTTTTCCCTCTTCATTTTACTCTTAAAAAATACCAATGTGTAAATTTAGGAGTGTCTGGTTCACAGTGCTAACCTACTTGAAGCACTGAAAATATGCATATAGATGTCTGCATTAGAGAAAGAAAGGGCAATTTGAGAAGCATTTTTTCACCTTTATAGCATTGGTAGTATAACTCATTTTAACATACTATTAAATAATCTTAATCATTCAGCCATTCATTTGCTCGTTCATTCATGTTCAGCTATTCATTTAATAAACATTTTTTGAGTGATTACTGCATGTGCATGGTACTGGTGTTACTAAGAGTAATTAAAAATAGTTGCTATGTGAATGAATATTTTTATTTTATACTTAAATCTGTAGAGCTTGAAAAATTGAGGGCTAGAGTATAAACATGTGTTAAGTAGAAAAAGTAAGAACAAGGAAGATCTGAATTGATTTTAACCTTTTCTTTCTTTATTTTTGAGACGGGGGTCTTGTTCTGTAGTTCAGGCTGGTCCTGAGCTCATATGTAGCCCAGGCTTCCCTTAAACTCAGGGTAATCCTCCTGCCTCAGCTTCCTGAGTGCTAGGATTACAGGTGTTTGCCACCACGCCCAGCTCTGTGTGGTGCTGGGGAGTCAAACTCAGGGCCCTGTGCTTGCAAGGCAAGTGCTCTAACTGCTGTCCCATTCCTCCAGCTTGATTTTAACCTTTTCTAGCATGAAAAATACAGCAAATATAATTCTGATATTTTGAATTGAAAGCATGAGCCTGTAGATCTTTCATAAATGAAGGTTATTTGGAGAGGTTAAAGTGCCTGGTTATTGCTCTAAATCTGTAAGAGTTTTACATTTATTGCAGTGAGTTTGTGGGAATTGGAAGTCAGTGTTGGAAATGTCTGTTGGAAAATACATAAATACACGCTTTATGAAAACTATGGCAGATACACTGTTGAATAATATTTAAGTTGTTCAAAATGAATGTTAGATTTTTTATTGAATGATATAACCTATTTTGAATACAAATTTTAAAAATAACTGTGCTCAAAAGGATGAATACAATTCTCTCCATCTCTTTGTGGTTCCATGAGTTATGTAAGAAATACACTCTTACATAAGTGTAATCATATAATTGCCTGTTTAAAAGACCACATTAAGGAATGGTTTTAGGTAAAATCAGAACATGACTCTAGTGGACAGTTGGTTTGTGATAATAATGAAACAGCTTACATATTGACAAACCTAAGTAAACAGTGTGTAAAACTGGTTTTTTTGTTTTTATTTAAATAATAGTCTATAGATTATCCAAGAACTGTGATGTATTTAAATTTCAAAGGTATTTCAGGCCTTTAGTTTTTTCATTCACTTAAAATGAAAATGATACTATTTAGCTATTAAGCTGAGTAATGTTAGTAGTTAATGGATAGTAAGTGCTACTTCTCCTTCCTTGGTGCTGTTTTACTTCAGTGCACGGACATCATGTCTTTTTGTGTGTTGTTGAAGTGCTTTAGGGAATGGAATTTCAGCTGCTCTACTTATATTACAATAAAGTCATTCTTAAAATTCCGAGTTTTGAAAGGCTTATTTAAAGAGCAGTCTAAAGAAAGTAATTTAAAAGGTCTATTTCCATTTTGCACTACAGGAGTTCCTAGACGGGAAAGTTTCCCTTGAAAAGGCAGTAATTTTGTATTGTTCTTTTTATTTATTTTGATCAGATGAATTAGATTCTATGTTTCTATGAAGCTATGTTTTATTCATTCTGCACTCCCCAGTGTGTGTGTGTGTGTGTGTGTGTGTGTGTGTCTGTATTTATTGTATTTCTCCAGAAACAATTTAACTTTTATAAAAATGGATATCTTTCTATAGAGGTTTTTTTTTTAATAAATGTCATTAACAAAGTTATATTGGGATAAGATCAAGGTGGGCTTGATGTCATAGGCCTGTAATCCTAGTGCTGGAAGGCTGAGACAGGGGGATCTAAATTCAAGCCCATACTGAGCAACTTAGCAAGACACTGTGTCACAATAAAAAGTGCAAAGATATATACCTCAGCGTGAAGGCCCTGAGCTCAAACCCTAGTACCAAAAAAAAAAAAAATCTAGTAGATAAACATTTTCTTTAAATGACATAATTAAAAATAACAGTCTTCAAAGAGATCTTTACTCCCTTTCTTTGATTATTGTCTCTACTTTTGTACTCAGCCTAGTTTTTATGTACTGTTGTTTAATATTAATTTTGTTTAAATTTTAATATTCCTTTGCAGTCTTTTCTCCTAAAAAACAGGCATGGAACGAAACTCCTTATCTATTAATATTTAATTAGAATAAAGTGGGATTTAGAGCAAGTGCATGTTACCTTTTAGAATAATTACTACTTCAGTCATTTATAACTAATTAAATGACTTGATTTTTCCAGAGCCTGCCTCCTTCCTCCTTTGGAGCACTATTCTGCTGTTGTCTTCTCCCTTTCTCATCACTTGTAATTATGTTCCTTAGTTGTTTTCTTCCTCAGTGATAGAGAGGGCAAGAAGTAGAACATAAATAAGGATTACTTAGTGACTTTTCGTCCTTTTCATTCTCTAACCACCTTTGTATATATTGACTAGTGCATTAAAATTTTAACTACATATTCAGCTTCCTCTTTTAATCCAAAAGCATGCAGAATTTTCTACTAGTTACAGTTCAGAAGCTAAGAGACAGTCTTATTTGTTCTCTTTGTGCTGTTGACTATCTACAATGCTTCCCCAATACCGCAATATAGCCGCAGCCCTCAGTGGCAGACTTTTGTACTTTTGCACTTTTTAAATATAGGGACTTTCATAATCTATTCCTTGCGTAGCGCGCAGTCCCCTGCTCTTGTTAATCTCTGTTGTTATCTCTGTGTGTACTTAGTTACTTGTATGCCCAGTTTCCACCTCAGTCTTTACCTTTGTACACGCGGTTCCCTGCTTTGGAGGAGTATTCTGCTGCCGCTCCTCCCTTTCTCATCGCCTGGCAGAGAGCACTTCCTGCAGTCAGTGCATGACATTTCCTCCTTCCTGGTGCTTCCACGGCAGCCTGTGTGCACTTCTAAATTTACCGTACCTTATTGTTTCTCACCTCGATTGGCTATGAGTGATGTGAGAACACAAGAGGAATCTTTCTCTGCTTTGGACAGAACACTCAAAGGTAGGAAAGGAAACGGAAACAAAACTGAGTTTTGAAAGTCTGTTGTGTGCCAAGAATGTGTTAATTTTTCTAGATAAACTGAATATATTCAATTGCCACAGTAATTTGGAAAAATATATTATGTATTATCTCTATCTTATAGTAAAAATGCTGAAGTTTAATAATTTGTCCAGTCATAAGTTCTAGAGCTGAGACTTAAACCAAGGCCTGCTTTGACTCCACAGGTTTTGACTATTTCATTTAACATGTTGCTCCCTTCACTATAGACATGTAATAATTGAGATATAGTACAATGTAATATAAAGCACGTAGACTTGGACATTATGCAGATGTGAATTTGAATTTTAATTTGCCATTTAACAATTGGTAGGTGCCTTTATCTTTATTTTTTTCATTCAAAAATGTGATTCATGTCATTACCTATTTCAAAAGAGTGCTATGAGAATTAATTGAAATAATGTATGTGGAGGGTTTTGTACGGTACTAGACACATAGTATATTCTCTGTAGATGGTAGTTACAAGCAACAGAGTAACAGGCTAACAGTGACTTAAGCCTAAAAAGATTTTTTTAAGTCATAACAGAAAAGTTTGTAGGAAGTCTTTAGTGACTTAGGTTTCTTTTGTTTCTTATAGTCGTAGTGTATCTGTGAAGCTGCAGGTGTTAATATTATGTCCAAAGCTGGAGAAAGAAAGAAGGAATAGTGTCCGTCATGTCTGTGTTTTATTAGAAAAGAATTTTTTTCTAGAAATTCCCTTTACATCTCACTGCTAGAATTGTTTGCATGGACTACTATAATAGCTTAACTGTTCTCCCAGGCAGCCTTTCTATTATCCATGCTTTCAGGAAGGAGACTGAGAGAGTAGATAATAGTGTGATTGAAGTCAAGCCGCAGTCATTCTAGGGCCCAGTGCATTTCTCCCTCAGGTACATGTGGAGATGCCTGTCTTCCACAGTGGTGGAGGCAGGGATAATGAAGTGTGAGGAGGTGGCGTGGCACCAGACATTTGCACATAACTTGCTTGTCATTTCATAGGCTAAAGTAGTTATTAAGAAAACATTGCACATTATTTTAATCTCTTTCAAGTAAAAGCTAAGAGTAAATCAACTGTGTTCTTTGTCTAAGTCACTTTCTTATTGCTGGGATGTAACACATGACTCAACTTGAGGGAGGAAAGGTTTATTTCAGTTCTCATTTCACTGGTCTCAGTGCATTTGTGCTCAGCGGGCAGTGAGTGGCAGCCTGGCAGAAGGCTGGGGCAGAGAACAACTGCTCACAGCATCCATCGCAAGTGCAAAGAACAAGCTTTGGGGAGAAGCCAGGCGACAACACATCCTTTTGCACCACGTGTTCAGTGATTTACCACCCTCTCAGTAATCTGCCCCTTCTGACAAGCCCCTCACCTCTTTAACAGCACTGTCGAATCCATAGATTAATCCACATCATGCAATTAACTCTCATAATCTAATCACCCTCCAAATACATGAGGCTTTTGAGGGACATTCCCAGTCCAAACCATAGCATTCTTATGTGACATTAGTTTTGCAGAGTAGACTTTCCAGGTATTTCATGAAGCATATTCCTTAAGAATGTTCAAAATACTGCTGCTGCTTCTGATTTTCCACCCTGTCTACACCAAATAGCGATAAACAGGTAGACAGCAACTATTACCAGATAGCCAGTAACAAAGTCTCTGAACAATGACAGAGGACTCTGATCATTTGTTGGCTACTGGTTTTGAGGGATGTATCTACAGCATCAGGAATAGCTGCCCAGAGATATGGGTATTCTTGGTGCCATTTCTTCTCCTGTAAGATCTCATGTCGAATGTTTCCCTTGCTGTCTTGGGATCCTCTGTAGTGTTCTGTAGTGTTTCCTACCACAAAATAGGAATTAATCCACAATTGTTAGACTTTCTACCTTATCACCTATTGATTTTTGGCTGTATAGAAGAGATAAAAGGTAAACTTAAATGTGGAATTTTTGCTATTTTACTAGTGTTTGCAAAGGCTTGTTACTCAAAAGCTCATTTGGATTGTGGATTTAATTTTGTCATTAAAAAAAGAGTGGTATAAAGAAGGTTGGAGTTGTCTTGTCTTCTTTTCTCTTTTTCCTCATTCTCTATCTTGTGCCTCCCCCCTCCCTTTCTTTCTGTGGGAGTGGGGAAATGGGGATGGATGGAACCCAAAGCTTTCTCTGTTGTTCCATGATGTCTTCATTCAGCCTAAATCTCTGTATCTATCTGTAGATAGACAGTAATATTAATGCATGACACTTACTGAATTTTATTCTTTGGCTCAACTATATTGTTTTACAAACTAATGTTGATGCTAAATTTTCTAGCTCTTAGATTAGATTCATAGGATGGTTTTTAGTCATTCAGAAGCCACTGGTAATTTATGTCGTAATACACATAATAGTAATTATCAAATTGAAGTTCCAAATATTGTGAGGGAGCGTATATACTTTTCTGTGACAACTTTTAGAAACTGTTTTGAAATAGATGAGGAAAAGGCAAAAGATATGTTAAGAAGCAGATGTTGTATGACAAAAGTACCCAGCTGTGTACTAACAAAATGAATCTCATGCCGATTAGTTAACAATTCTTTGGCAGTCAGAGACATATGTAAAGCAGTAAGCACAGCGAGAGGAAATTTTAAAAAATTAAAAGCACTTCTAAGCCTAAAACATTGGCAAAGTCTAGTCTA
The DNA here is from genome assembly GCA_004027205.1 of Ctenodactylus gundi. Lineage (NCBI taxonomy): Eukaryota > Metazoa > Chordata > Mammalia > Rodentia > Ctenodactylidae > Ctenodactylus > Ctenodactylus gundi. The sequence goes on along the minus strand of PVKB01000081.1, from coordinate 1,039,957 downwards.
CCATCTGTGTTACTGAAAGGCTGGTTTTCTTGTAAGTCGTACCAAGGTCATGTCAAAAAATTGATTGGCTCATTAAAGTTTTTATGTTCTAGCACTTTGACTTAATAAGTTTTTTTTTTTTGCTGAAACAAATTCCACTTGCTATAATATAAATCTAATATTTTATATTAACCCTTTTGTGTTAGAAAGCAGATTGTTTTATCTTTCTTTTGTTTAAGCTTTCTTTGGATTCTTTCTGGTCAAATTTACTAATCATTTTTAAATTTTCTTTTGAAATGCTTCTTTGCCAGATTCAGACGAATGACCACGAACTACAAAGTATAGCACTGCTCACCCTTAGCATCCCGTCTTCTGACAGAGAGGTTAGGGCTTTCTTCAAAGTCTTCCCTCTTTGATTGAATATCTGCAATAGTCTGTAGGGATGGCCTACTTAGGCTAAAAGTTTACTCTTAAGTACTTAAAATAATCTTCCATCTTTCTTTTTAGACTGTAGATTGTTTCTATATGCTACATCAATTCTCTTAATTGGTATTTTTTGGCTTGTCAGTTTCCTTCTGCAGTGTTTACAAGTGTTGCAAACTATACCATGGAATTTTCCTAGAGATGTAATGGAACACCTTAAAAAATTCATAGACATCAGGGCCAATAAAATTGTCTCAAAATAAAATGAAAAGTATTTATTAATATGAGATCTTAATTAAATCAGTCTGCAACAAGCTTCATAAGCTTTGGCATTTATTATTTTTGTAATAAATAATCTGAATAAATTGAAAATACACTTTTATCTTTATTCAACAACTTCAGTGAAGATTTAAGTTCTTATTATAGGTCAGGAAAGAAATTTAGAGTATTCATACTTCTCTACATATTATTATATAATTTATTTCTTAACTAAAACAGAATTCTGAGGGCCTTGTCATCCCATATATTTTATGTTACTGTTGTGGCTCTGATATCCATAAAAATTTTGGCATCAGCTGGATATGCTGGTGCATGCCTGTAATTCCAGCCTTCTGGTAGACCAAGGTAGGAGCACTGCACCATAGTACTGGCAGTTTAGCAGCTTAGTGAGACTCTGTCTAAAAAATAAAAAGAGCTGTGGATATAGCTTAATGCAAAGGCATTAAACATTAATGCAAATACAAAGGTTCAATTCCTAATGCCAGGAAATAAAAATAAAATCTGCTCATTGGCTGGTCCTGTTTTTTTCTGTTTATCTTTGCTTCTAATTAGACTTGAAGTTATTTTATGCACAGAATACCATAGTGTCTACCTGGTTGAGAACTAGGGCGAAGCTTTGTTTTAGTTAAACATCAATTCGGCAGTACCTTTTGGAGCTCAGATTGTAGATAGAAAGTGAAAGCGTTATCAGAGTTTGAGGCGCAAAGTCAGGACTCCTTGGATTACAACAGACCAGCCTTAACCTGTCGTCCCAAAAAAGCCAGTCAAGGAGACAGCAGAGATGAAGGCCAGGAAAGGAGCGTTAGCCAGCATGGTCAGGGCAGGGAGGCAGTTGAAGAGATTTAAGAGCTGTCTTCAACTGGGCGCGCTGGCACATGCCTCTATAATTCCAGCACTCTGGAAGCCTGAGGCAGGAAGATAGTAAGTTCCAGCACTGGCCTGAGCAATTTAGCAAGACCGTGTCTCAAAAATTTAAAAGAAAAAAAAAAAAAAAAAAGAGCTGGCCCCATGGCACCAGTCTGTGAGCCCAGAACTCTGGGAGGTTGAAGCAGGAGGATTGCAAGGTCAAGCCCAGCTTGGGGGCAACTTAGAAAACTTAGCACAAGACCCTGTCTCAAAATAGAAACAAAAAATAAATGGGGGTTGGGGATGCAGCTCAGTGCAAAGGCCCCCTGGATACTGGGGGAATATTATATCAGAGGAGCCAAGCTTTATCCTTGCCTTTATTATCCATTCGGCATCTGCAGGTCTAGCCTCTAGGTTCCTGAGACAGGAGAGAAAGAGCAAAAAGAAAAGTAGGAGTCGTGTCTGGTATCTGGAAACTTGCTACAGAAGCTTCTAAATATTCCACTAATTCACACACTCTTTAAAACTAGGGTCTTACAGAGAATTGTAGAAAAGAATCTGCTGTGACTGTTACGTAATTATTTTTACTTTTAAGATGAAGAAAAACATAATGGAATATATGTAGCAATTTGTTTCAGAAAATATGTATGCTAAAGCTGTAACTTAAAAGTTATCATTAAAAACAAATTTTCATATTTAAATTTGTCATATTATTAAAGAGATAGACCTAGCACATGTATTGAATTTGAATTTTCATTGAATTCTATAGTCTGTTTTTGAAGAAAGACTTCTTATAGCTGGTGAAAGCCTTTACTGCAACATTGCTTCTAAATTAACACTGACCCCTACTGTAGTAGTCTTCTGTTAGAGGGGCAGGGCTTTGCATGAGATCCTCTTAATTTTTATACCAGTAATTAAAAATTTACTTTTATGTTTAGGACAGGTATATGCTAGCTTTCCATTACTGTAGTGAAATATCTGAAGCAATCAGTTTGTAAATACAAAAGATTTATTTCTGTCTTAATTATTTTTTCCTTGCTGTTCCTCAATATCCAACATCCACAAAATTTAGATGAGGAAAGGTTTATTTTAGCTTCAGAAGGTCACAGTCCATTCAGGGGCTTCTGGCAGCAGTGGGCGTACATGGCAGAGACAGAGGTGGAGGCAGCTCCTCACGACATCACAGACAGGCAGACAAGTTGAGACTAGTCCTCCAAGGAAGGCAGGAAGCAGCTTATGTGTCCTTCCGGGTCTCATCCCAGTGGTCAGCCCCTCCTGGATCCAGGTGTGGAAGGTGTGGTAAGCCCCCACTACAGAACTGTAATCCAATTTACATGCCTGTGATCTACCCTTCCAGACTAGGCCCCAATCTCCCAACAGTACATGGTTCCATAACAATCTATAACATTCAAATACATGACACATTTGGGGGACAGTCCAGATCCAAACCACAATGGTTTTAGTCTTTGGTTCTGGAGAACCAGCTCAAGATTGGGTGGCCCCATTGCCTTGGGCCTCTGCGTCGCTCGTGATGATAAGAGTATGTGATAGAGCAAACTGCTTACATCTCTTGAGCTGAAAAGCAGAGACAGGAAGGGGATAGAGTCCCATAGTCCTTTTGAATGGGATGTCACCCAAGGACCTAAGGATTTCCCATTTCATTTCCTAATAGTGCCATCTAGGGAACCAAACCTTTTAACACACACACCCAAATTTGAGTCCAGCCTGAGTAATTTAGGGACTTAGTGAGACTTTGTCTCAAAAATAAAAAATAAAAGAGAGGTGGAAAGTGTAGCTATGGGTTGAATCCCTAATAATACACACACACACACACACACACACACACACACACACATATGCATGCACACACTATGTTTTAAATCCCTAATACTATATACATACACATGCACGCACACACACACGCACACACTATGTTTTAAGCAAATGAAAAATATGAATAGTATTTAACGTATTATTGAACTCATACTGCATATGTGTGGGTTGTGTGACTTCAGGTGTTTCTTTATTCCATGGATCTGTTTTCTCATCTAGAGAGTTCAGAACATGATATAATGAATGAACTCTAAATTCTGTCTGTAGAAGGCATTAGACTTATTATTTCATCCTGATCCTGTCGCGTGGTATTTGAGGTCTTTGACAGCTAGAAACCTTTAGAATGATTTTGTATTTAATTTCTCAAATCCCATTGTTCTGTTCATCAGTCTCCAGACTTAGCCTCAAGCTAATCTCCATTGCTACCTCCAACCACGGTTATTCCTGTTTTTCTTATTACGGTCAGAGGAACCGCTGTTTACTCTCTCATCCCTTCTAACAAGCACTATGCTAAGTGCTTTACATGCATTCTCTACGTCTGTCATCTCCACAATTCTGTGATGTGTGGGCATTGTTATTATCCTCATTCTAAAAAGGAAATAGGTTTTTACAGCAATGCAGTCATTGTCTGATGTGTACAGCTGGCATGAGTCAGAGCCAAACTCCTGACCAGCAGTGTTTGTTTTCAAAGACTAAGTAAAGTCTTATCCTTTGGATAATATTGCTCCCTCGGTGTGCAGTTGATTACATATTCGCAGTAAGACTTGGAAGTCTTTACTCACTTGTCCTTCCTTATCCTAGTTTAGATTCTCCATCATCGTGGTCTTGGCTATTGGCTCCCAGTGGTCTCCCTATGCCTTGTTTCATCTGATACACAGATAACTCAGAATACTTAATGGTTTCTTCATTATCTATAGGTTAAAATATAAGATCCTCACTTTGTAGTACTTGCTTAGTCCCACTTTGCAATTCATTATATTAGTGATTATACTAGCAATTTATTATACTTTGTTAGAACTAAAATGCATTACTCAGTGTTGTAATATTAAAATTATTTTAGTATATGAATAATTCACACATCACTGTAACATAGTAGTAATTCATTATTACTGAATAAAAATTAGAAAGTTACTGTGTACTCTCAGGGAAAGATACAGGTTCAGAAGAGATACTCAAGCTGTAAGTATTGGCACAAAGATGGCCTACAACAAAATACCCAGCAGACCCTGGGGAAAGGGGTGAATTTGATTTCCGAGTAACTACATTATTAGATTGAAGTGTCTAGATTTTAAATTAATTACAAGGCATGCAAAGATACAGGAATATGTAGCTCATGTGAAGGGGAAAAAAATCAGTCAACAGAAACTGCTCCAAAAAAGACTGGCAAAACTAAAATAATCGAAGAAAAATGAACTGAGCTTAGGGGTTTATAGGACACCACCAAACTGAGTAACATACACTGTGGAATCCTGTTAGGAGAGAGAAAAGGGGAAAAGAGAATATTTGAGGGAATAATGGCTAAAAATGATGAAAGATATAAAAACAAGTACTGGAAAGCTCAACTTCAGACAACATCCATTCAGAGAGAACCCAGCTGAGACAGGTTATCATTGTGCATTTTAAGACAGTCTTGGAAACAGTGAGAAGCAATCTGTCGCATGCAAATATCCTCAGTGCAGATTATCGGCAGATCTCTCTCCCATCAGGAAGTTGTAGGCTGACAAATTCCAAGTGCTGATAGAAAAAAATTCCATCAGTTAAGAACCTTGTATTCAACAGAACTGTCCTTCAAAGTGAAGAGAAATTAATCTGTCCTCGCATACAAAAGTAGAAGGAGTTCATGTCTACTACAGTTTGTACTTTAAATAGCATTCTAATCCATCCCTTTAAAAATACATAAATGTGATGTTTTAGTATGATCACACATAAGTAGTAGAAGTAAAAACTAAAGCTATAATAGGAATGTTTTGTTCTGATTTTGGTAATAGTCACAATATTTTAAGTAGACTACTTGTACAGAAGAGGCAAATAATGCTTTTAATTATTTTACTTAATTGGATTTAGTGTCAAGAAAATTATTCGGTGTAGTAGTACATAGAGATAGTTATTAGTTTCTTGAGTGATTCCCTAGGGTGAAAGTCGTATCTGATTTTTTTTGGTGATTTTTCTATGTGATAGCTAATGTGACTTAATTTTCTGTTTTCTTAAGGATGTATATTAGACTAAGGGGTAGAGTAAGTTCTCTCTCTCTCTCTCTCTCTCTCTCTCTCTCTCTCTCTCTCTCCCTCTCTCTCCGTTTTTGTACTTGAAATTGAACCTAAGGCTTTCATCCTGAAGTTTTTGAATTTTTTAATTTTTAAGACAGAGCCTCACTAAGTTACTCATGTTGAGCTCAAATTTTAGATTCTCAGCCTGTCGTAGTACCAGCACACCTGGCTAAAATGAGTAGTAGGTTTTAATATTAGAATAGGCCTTCCTTTAAATAATGAGATTATTATAGTAGTAATCTAGTAGAAATTGTGTCTTTACCCCAACTAGTGCACTAGTGCTTGAGAATTGAAATAACTGGATGATCCTAAGCCATTCTTTTTCTTTAACGTTATTAGTACCAGTGTTGCTGAAACTATGAGAGAAAATTTGTTAGGCTAGGCTTGGTGGCACAGGCATGTGTTGTGGTTAGGATCTGGAGTGTCCCCCAAAAGTTTCATGTATTTTAATGGAACCATGTGATGTTGGTGGATTGGGATCTGGCCTGGAGGAGTGGATTGCAGTTAAGTTACGATTAAGGGTGTGTAGTGGCCACACCTGGATGCAGGAGGGAGGGGTTACTGGGTGGAGACCTGAAAGGATACATAAGCTGCACCTGCGTTCCTGGAGTGGGGTGGGGGGGACTAGTCTCAGCTAGCCTCAGCTTGGCTTCCTGTTGGTCTGGGGAAGCTGCCTCCACCTCTCTCTCTGCCATGTACTTCGACTGTTGCCAGCCACCCCTGAATGGACTGTGACCTTCGAGACTGTGAGCTAAAATAAACCTTTCCTTTCCTAAGTTTGTGGGTGTCGGGTATTGAGTCACAGCAACAAAGAAGTAACTAAGACAGCATGTAATACTAACACCTTGGGAGATAGCTCAGTGTGAAGGCCCTGGGCTTGATCTCCTGTACCAGAGTAAATCATAAATAAATAGGGATTGGGATGTAGCTCCATGGTAGAACAGTTGCCTAGTATGTGTAAGACTGTAAGACTCCCTAGTCTTCCCCCGATCCTGCAAGGCATTTTGTAATAGCAGGGGTTACCATCTACTGGATGGTAAAGGATTAATAATGACATAGCTAGCTGGTCCAAAAAAATGGGTGAGAAGATGCTGATAATAAATGGTAATGAGAGTGAAATTGTAATGGTAAAATAGCTATTGCATGAGATGTGAATTTTCTTGTTCACTCTTATTTTGAGGCAGCAAATATATTCTTTATGTTATGTTGTATTTGTGTGTGTGTGTGTGTGTGTGTGTGTGTGTGTGTGTGTGTGTGTGTGTGTGTGTGTGTGTCTTGGCTTCAGTCTTTAAGTTACATAATGTTAAGACAGCATATTAATTCATCTAGATAATTTGAGGATTGGATTTTTGTAAAAATCACTGTAACATTTTGGGGTTAAAATTTCTCAATCATTGGAAAGGACATCTGTCAGTAATAGATAAGATCCTGGGAATTTTGGATAAATTATCTGCAGGTGAAAATGATTTCAATTGATTCAGTTCAATATTAACCTTCAGCTTGCTGATTTTTTTTAAAAAAGAAAAATTAGAGTGTTTCTGTACAGGTGAAATTGATTTACTATTATTAAGAATTAAAGTGCAGTTAAAGCACTTAAAAAGGTCCTGGGTTCAGTTCCACAGCATCACATGAAGCTGGGCATGGTAGTTGGTGCACTCTTGTTATCCCAGCACTAGGGAGGCAGAGGCAGGAAGATTGCCAAATCCAAGGCTAGTCTGGGCTAGGTAGTAAGTCAGTTCATGACCAGCCTGGGCTACAGAGCAAGACCCTGTCTCTAAATAAATAAACATCATCAGGATTATGATAGCCTATACAATGAACATATAAACTTTCTATAAGGATTATGCTTTGTTTTAGGTTTTAACCTCTAAAAGTAATTTTGTTCTAGATGACTTCAAAGCTGTATTTTTTTCTGATTTCTGGTTTTGAGCTTCTTCAGATAGTCTTCTTGGATTAGTTTTGGTAATTTATCTTTTATAGAAAATAGTCAAGTCTGTAGACTTCAAGTTCCTTAAATTAAAATTATACACAGTATTACATATACTTAAAAATTTCTCATGTCATCCTTATACTTTATGATGGTTGATAAGATTTAACTTTTAGCAAATACTCTTAAAAATGTCACAGTGAAGATATTTGCTAGAACAGTGCTATATTTGAGATTTTTGTTCCTTGTAAAGAAGTCATCAACTAGGTAAGGATGTTTTTTTTTTTTTCTAGGTGAAAGTGGGCAATATGGTCAGGCAGTTATATTCCCCTGAAGAATAAAATGTAAAGAAGAGAAAATAAACTCAGATATTAATAGTTCCCTCTATATGGTGGGATTATGGGTGAGTTGTATTCACTAGCATTTTCTTTATTTTTGTACATATTTTCTACAGAGAAAGTAAGCACATAGAAATAAGCTTGATCTTAATTGCCGAGGCAATGTGTCTGCACACCTTAGGTTTCTCTCTCCCTCTCTGTCCATTTCCTTCTGTCGGCAGTTCGCCAAATGAGGATAGATGGACAGTAAATGTTCCCCCATGATTACTTTCAAGCTCTCAGTGGTTAGGATTCTGAGGTATTCATAATACATGCTAGTTACAGACATGCTAATGTGACTGTTTTCTTCTTTTGAAGGAGTTTGCTTAGTGAAGAGAGAGATCAGTGTCTTTCCTTCCTGGCAGTAAAAGTGTTAACTGTTAACCTACTTTTTCCTGCCAAGAGAGGATCATTCTTCTCTTTTTTCTCCCTTTTCTGGAAGAGAAAGAATGTGAAAGATAGGAAGGTGAAGGGAGCAGAGTTAGCAGTGAGGGCAGTGTTCCTAACTTGGAGACCGTGTGTAATTTTTAGGAAATAACCATTGGGTATTCTGTTTGGAAATTAGCTGCTCTGAAGTCTTTTGATATTAGTTCACTTTTGGAGTTTTAAGACAAATGTCTTCCTCGTTGCAAAATTTTAACCTGAGATATCTTCTGAAGAATGGTAACTTCATTATAGGATCTCTTTGTAACTATTTCATTAGGACAGCAGACTTAGCTAAATATGGATGTGTTAATTTTGTTGTATTAACTTCTGTGTTTATATATACATATACTGAAACCTTATTGTTCCCTTTAGTGACCTGTGATTCAGGAAAATCTCTTACAACTAACTGCTTTAGTAATATTTTATAGTGAGAAAAAGAGTTAAGTAGTATATGTTTTGTATGTTTTATCTTTGAATAGAATTAAGCAACCTCAAGGGTGACCTGCCTGTTCAGCAAAGTGACACAGACCAAACTGTAAGACGATTTAAGTAAGATGAGGAAGAAACAAGGAAAATGGGACAAATGACACCACAAGATTAGAAAGATTCAGGGAAGAAATCTTTTTTCTAGGAAATGAAAAGGTTTTCTCTTTCACCACCTCTAAGGTAACACGGCAAGAATTCTGACCTTCATTATCATTAGCAAGTGAGTAAACGTGGAATCAATTGTTGACCAACAAATTAGAAATACTCCGCCTTGCATGTAAAAGTCAGATTCTTCTGCGTGAGCAATGACATATTGTGCCATGGAGTATATGTAAGTGTAAATTATAAAATAAAACAAAGATTGGCTGGTAATTCTTATCTAGAATGTGTAATTTGTTTTACGTTACGTTGCTTGATCTTCTTCCGTACCGCAGTCCCCCTGCCTATACTCTTCAGCCTGACGCTGATCTTCAGGAAGGGCTCTGCCGTCTGACTAACAAGTTTACCCGGCCCGCACAGTTTTTATTTCACTTAGCTGTGTCACTTCAGTGTCTAGTTATCCAATGCTCTTGTCTCAGTTACCTCATAAAATAGGGATTTGTGTCTTTCTATGAGAATTAAATAAATGAATCCATGTAAAGCAACAGTCCCCACCATTTTTGGCATGAGGTAATGGTTCCATGGGAGGATGGGGGGGTGGGGAATGACATTGTTTTGGGAATGATTGAAGTGCATTTATTTACTGTGTACTTTATTTCTAATATTTTCACACACACACACACACACACACACACACACACATATATATATGTATATATATATATAAAATTATACAGCTCACCATAATGCAGAATCAGTAGGATCTTTGGGTTGTTTTCTGTGACTAGAGAGTCCCATCTGGGTATGGTAGGAGACAGGGCTCCTCATGCAGTCTACTTTTCTGTGGATATTAATCTTCATTTGCAGCCACTCCCCAGTGCTAGCTTTGCCACCTCAGCTGCATCACAGATCGTCAGGCGTTACCTTCTCATATGGATTCCTCGCATGCGGAGTTCGTGCTAGGGTTTGTACTGGTGAGAGATGGGGCCCAGGTGGTAATATGAAGGATGGCAAATGACCATCTGCTCTGCAGCCTGCTTCCTGACAGTCCTGGGGTTGAGGATTCCTGATGTAGAGATCTTACAGCAGTGCTTGGCATAAAATAGGCAATAACTTTTTGGTGGCGCAGACCTGTGAGCCTAGGAGGCTCAGGCAGAAGGATCACAAGTTTGAGCCTAACTTTGGCAGCTTAGTGACCTACTGAGATCTTCTCTCAAAATAAAAACAAAAAATGTAGATTTAGCTCAGTGCAGAGACCCTGGGTTCAATCCCCAATACTCCTGGACCCCCAAAAGAACTTATGATCATCTTTATTAGCCTCAAAAAGAGGAGAATAGTGAGGTGGTTGTTGAGCCTTGTTCGTGAAAAGATTAATTAATTGCTGGTCAATGGAAATAAGAAGCTGAGCTGAAGAAGGAAATGGCGACAGAAATGCCCCCTTAGAGAACAGAAAGACAGTGGGATAAACCTGAGAATCCTGAAAAATTCCAGGAATATGCAGGTATTTGTGGCATTCTAGTTAAGAAGGAAAGGACAACATGCTTAAAAATCTAAAATCAGAAAAAGATCTTTAGAAGTGTAAGAGACTTGTGTAGAGTTTTGTCTTAATATATTTGGAAATGTTGCTAGCAAATGCAAGAACCAGCTAGAGAAGTAGAATATAGTTACACTGTTAATCTTTTCCAGTTCCTTTGTGTAACTTCCTATTGTTCTCAAGATGTAAACTTTCAGTTTGTCTTCAAATCCCATGTGCTTTGGCCTCTTCCTGAGCTCTGCTGCCCACAACCACCTACCACCCCATTAAGCTCCTGTCCTCCAGCCGTGCTGATCTTCCTGTGTCTCTAATAAACTATTCTGTCTCATGCCAGGACCTTACCATCTTATTTGTTTTGCCTGGAATGTTCTACTCCTATTTTGAACAGTTAATTTCTATTTATGCTTAGATTTAAACTCCAATTTCATGTCCATGGGGAAGGTCATTCCTCACAGAATTGGTTTGGGTCTCTGTGCCAAATGCTCTTGTGTTTCCTTAAACTCTTTATTCCTAATCAACATTAAATTTATTTTAGTTTTATCTTTTTCTTACTAACTGTCTTTGAGTGTTGTGTTGATGATTTCATTGGAACTGTGGTGCATAGTATAACATAATTGAATGATCTGCATAGGCAAGTAATTGTTCTAGTTCTTCTTTATTTATGGGGATTATTTTTATTGTTTTTCTGTCTCTATCTCTAACTCCAAGGAAAAAAACTGACCAAAATAGTTTTATGAAAATATTTTCCAGCCATTCTAGGAAAATTTTTTCCTAAATTAAACTGTATTCTAAATAAAACTGTTTACGACATACCTACATAAATATGGAAGGCTATCCAGTTCATTTTTCCTTCAATCTCAAATTTGACAAAGCTTAAAAAATAGTAGTATTGAAAGTAGTAGTATTGGCTAACTCAGTAATATGTCTGAGGGAGGGAGGAGCCAAAATTTTAGCAAGTAAGATTCAACAGGATATTAAAAGTACAATATATCATAATGAGATAGAATCTACTCATTGGGTAAAACAGCATGGGTGGGTATTAGGTCAAAAATGGAAAATCAAATGTCATTGTATGCTAAAAAAGTTTAATAAAACTCAGTATTGTTTATTAAGTCTTTAGTAGTATGGATAAAGACTTCATTAGTTAAAAAAGATTTCAAAACTACAGCTAATAATCTTGCTCTGTGATAAAATGTTAAAGACATTCTGTGCAAATGGAATTAAACAAAGAAACTCGCTAATATACTACTATTAGCTGCCAGTTTTTGGCAAGAATTCTGGGCACTGGAATAAAACAGAACAAATTAGAGGCAGGACTCTTAGAAAAAAAGAGATAGAGATTCCTTTATTTGTAGACAGAATGGTTGTACCTAGAAATCAAAAAGAAAATGAAAAATTATTAGCAGTAAAAAGGAATTAATATGAAAGAGGTTGGATAAAAGAGAAAAATTAGCAAATTAGTAAATGAAAAATGCTCTACATATGATAGCATGAGGGAACATTTTAATGAACAAATGGCAAATAAATTAAGATAATTACAAAATTATACTGAAAGGTATGAAATCTTAATGAAAAGTCATACATGATCCTGAGTTGGATGAAAGAATAAGGATGAAAAATGCTTTCAAAATTGCTTAATTGATTTCACTGTGCCAAAACACCAAAAATACTGCTCTTGAAACTAGACCAGAAAATTTGCATTCATTTAGAAGGGTAAAATTATGGTAAAAACTAAGAGAAGGTTTTCAGTGAATGAAAATTAGAAGAAAGTAGCATTATCAAATGGCATGTTTCGTAAAGCCTCAACTTGACCAGTGTCAAAAAAAGTGGAGAACACACGCTTTTGCCTAAGCGTAGAAACAGACTTCATGAAATATAAGAAATTAATGTTAAAAACTTAAAATTCTGACATTTACTTCATAAAACAAAAGATTCAAAAATAACCAATAATCACGTGAAGAGATCAATGTTATTAGTCATCAGGCAAATACGAATTGAAAAAATGAGATATTACTGTGCATGTACCTATGAGAATATCTGAAGTTAAAAAGTCTGATTATAATACCAAGTATATGTTGATAAAGATGCTGACTTTTGAAATGTCTACAGCTGCTTAGCAGTTTCTAGAAGAAAGAAAGATAGACAGACAGACAGGCAGATAGATTAAAGGGAAGCTGGGCTCAGTGGGGTAGGTCTGCAATCCTAACACTCTGGGAGGCTCTGAGGCAGGAGGATTGCAGGGTTGAGCCCAGCTATGGTCCTGGCAGGAAGAGAGATGCATGAACCAGCAAAATGGAGTAAAGAGCTCAGAAATAAATCCTAATATTTACAACTACTTAGTCTTTCATTAAGATGCCAAGACGCACAATAGGAAAAGGCAGCGTCTTCATTAAATGGTGTTGAAAAAACTAGATATGCACATGTAGAAGGAAGAATTCAGACCCTTACCTCAGACCATGTACAATAATTATTTTTAAGTGGATTAAAGGCTTAAGACTGGTCCTGGTGGCATATGCCTAAAATCCCAGCACTGCAGGAGACTGGGGCAGAAGGATTCCAAGTTCACCTGCGGCCTGAGCAACTTAGAAATTTTGCAATACACACACACACACACACACACACACACACACACAACACCCCCCCCCGCCCCCCTGCACACAGACACACACGGTGTACCTGATGATACAACCTAGCCATTCTCTTTCTAGGTATTTATCCAGAAGAAATTAAAACATGTTTACTTAAAGATTTGTTCAGAAGCATTCATATTAGCTTTATCCACAGTAGCCTGAAACTGGAAATTATTAAATTGTCCATTAACATGTGAATGGATCTTTAAAAAGTGGTTTATGTTTTCATGTTATGTACCACCACCCAGCAATGAAAGGGAATGATTTACTGGTATGTAAACAATGTAAATTCATCTCACAATCATTATGTAGAATAGAAAATGCTAGGACTAAAGATTTCTTATTGTGTTTCTATAAAGTTCTAAAAACTTCAAACTAATCTGTAATGACAGAGTGGTGCACATAAATGCCTACCTGAGGACTGGAAAGGGGAAGGTGAAATGTTTGGTAGATGAAAGAAATTTTATTTATTTTATTGTAGAGATAATTTTCTGTTATACACATTTGCCAAAGCTCATTGCGTGGTTGCTGTTTATTGTTATATGTACATATGTGTGCATATATGCCTGTGTGTCTGTGTTGTGCCTCTGCCCCTCACTTTGCTACCCCATCCTCTAAGCTGTGCTTTCAGGATGTACCCAGCATTAAGTGACTTCTCATTACTCTCAGTGCCACTTCACTAGTCTAAGCCCCGCTGAGTTTTTTGGATAATCATGATGGTCTTTTAACTGTTTTTTTGCCTTCAGGTTGTTGACGGTGAGGATCATTGTGTTACCATAGGTCAGATCACTTGGCTCTCCTCTTCCACACCTTATGATATCTGTCTTAGAATACGAATCAAGACACCTTAGATGGCTTGCTTTTAGGCACTTTAAAGATGCGTTGCTGCACTCCCCCTCATGCATTCAGCTGCATTGCCTCCCTGCTCTTTCTTGAACACGCCTGGCAGGCCTCTGCGCCAGGCACTGACCTTGCAGGTGCCTTCTCTATAGTATTCTCCCTCTGGATACCTCCGTGGCTTCTTCCATTACCTCTTTCGTATCATTGCTTACGCCTTTTCCAGGAGCCTTCCTTGACTGTTGAATATCACTGCCACACCCCACTTCAATCTGTGTCTGCTTTTCCTATCTTTTCTCCCTGATGTTTACTACTGGCTAACTAACATACTGCATTTTACTTCTTGCTTAATTTTGTCTTTTACTTTCCCTAGTGTGTAAGCTTAATGAAGGCAGGACATTTTATACTTCCTTCAACCCCGTCTGTTTGTATATGACATAGTATGTAGCAGATGTCAACATCTATTTGCAGAATGGATGAACTGCTTTGACTGGTACTACTTGTAAGTCAAGTTCAAAATCAAACTCACTGACTAGAAGAGATACACTTTTGAGACACTTCTTTGTAATGTTGCTATTTTTTGCTTTGTCCAATGGTTATTCTTCATCTAAAATATAAAACTTGAAGGAATTGCTGAATAGGAATTAATTTAAAAAGGATGTGGTAGGAGTAAAGGGATGGGAAGGGAAAAAGAAAAGCAAAAATAATCAAGAGGTGGCATGAAATGAGCCGTTCCCAAAGCTTACAATAATGAGGTTGATAGATTCATTCCAGTAGTTCATTTTTGTTCTCCATGTCCCTGGTGCTCCTTAACTTGAATCCTTTGTGGGTTTAAGATGCAGAGAAACTCTCCTTTAGTTTCTCTTTAAATGGAGACATTATGCCTTCAATTTGTTCAGTTCTCATTCATTCATCCTTTATTTCGTTTGTTCATTCCTATAGCCCTGGGACCCACAACTTATCAAGGAGGAAATTAATACTAGAGAGAGGACAGTGACAGCTCAGTGGGCAGTTTTTATTCCAGCAATTGGGAAGGGAGGGGTGAACAGTTTAAGATGGCTGAGAACAGCCAGGACATGGAAATTTAGAGAAACGTTTCTTTTACCCATTAAGAAGGAATTTAAAGAAGGTATGCCCCTTAAGTTGGTTTTGAATTATAAATATAAGTCAGAGTAGAAGACAAAGCAGAATTTGATATCCTACAATTTTTACATAGCAGTGTCTTTGTACTGTAGATAGATGGATTAAATTTTTTAATGACAGTAAAAAAAAATCCTGATGCAGCTGACATAGCTTCTGTTCCCTTGCATGTTTTTACTAAAAAGTGAAGGGGAAAATCATTGTTTTCATCATCTAAGATGCATTTCTTTTTATAATTTAAAATTTCACGGAAGTGTTGGTGGTTGGATTAGAGATTTGTACGTGTCCCTTATCTGTGCTTATAAGGATGTAAATAGTTTTCTGTGCTTGTATCAGTTGCTGTTTCACTAATGCTGGGGAGTGGTGGCTTTGAATTCTAATGGGTTTGGTTAATGCATCACTGTTTATGGATGTGCTTCATGTAATTATTGTTTTGCATTGCTTTTTCATCAGGGATTCCAAAGGAGTCATCTTAGATGTTTTCAGGACATCAATTTTTTTTTAGTTACAATGCCTTGATATTTATAACAGCTACTCTGTTGAGAATTTAAAAAATAATGGTGTCACTAATGCACATTCACAATCAGTAGCACAACTACAGGTTGTTTTTCTGTTAGTACAGAATTTTTAGCTAATTCATCTTAATTGGGTTTTGTTTGCTGAAAGCTGGCTGGATGGTGATGGTTTAGGGGAAGAGAAGGATCCTGACCAGCCTGTATGGTGTTCTGTGCTATATTTTTTCTTTTCAGTGGAACTAAACCAACATGAATATTGAGAAAGATCAAACTACAGCAGTTTCTCATTGGCTTGATATTTGTAAATAATATTTTCTTTTGGAATTAGGAAGAGGACAAAGACTTTTTAAACTTTATTTATTTGTTTATTTATTTATCTGTTTATTTTGAGACAGGGTCTTGCTTTTCAGCCTGAGCTACTCCTGAACTCACTATGGAGCCCAGGCTAGCCTCGGACTCATGGTAGTCTCCTTGCCTCAGCCTCCTGAGTGCTGGGATCACACCTAGTTTGTATGGTGCTGGGGAATTGAACCCAGGGCCTTGTGTGTGCAAGGAAAGTGCCTTAACTGCTGTGTCATTCCTCCAGCCTTTTTTTTTTTAAACTTTAAATACATCTTGAATTTTTTGTTTGACCTTTACAGATTGAGATATTAGTATTGATATTTGCATCTGAGATCATTTGACAATAACCTAATGATATGCAGACATTTCCATTCTTTGATAATAAGTACTGAGTTAAGATCCTTTGCTACCTAGTAGCGCTTTCAGCTGTCTCACCAAGTTGTGTATGACAGTTTTCATGCGTTTCCTTTTATCAATTAAGTGGTCCATATTTACCAAGTACCTTGTAATTGTTAGTCCTTGTTCCCAGTGACCTGAATGCCGTGATGAACAAGATAATTTATATCCTTAAGAAGATTTCATTGCAGTAGTGATAATAAATTGTAGATAAATAAGATAGTTTTAATAAAATAAGATAAAATTGATGAATATGGAGGTGAAATTGATACTGGCTTATACTTAATGTCAAGAGTAATTTAGTTAGGTTTAAAGGCAAATTCACTCACCTCACCTGAAAGATGAGGAGGAGAAAGTCAGCAGAGGACTTGCTATTGAACATTCCTGGCAGGAAGAATTATAAGGTGGCAGTAAACTTAGTATTTTTGTGGCCAGAAAGGAGGCCAGTGTGACTACTGGACTGTGGCCAAGGTGGTGAGGGATGCGGTAACATTGGAGAGGCAGTGAGGGGCCAGATTAGAAACTTGTAGGTATAGAAAGGGGTTTGGATTTTCACATGTGCCATGGAAACCCTAGAGAGGTTCTGTTGTTGTTGTTGTTGTTGTTCGTTTTTTTTTTTTTTTTTCAGAGTGGGATGTTCATGATCTGTGAGGAATATAAATAAGAGGAAGGCAAAAACTCCAAGTAGAAAGACCAGATAGAGCTGTGTGCCTGTTGCGATAACTTGGGTCAAAGTGGTAGCAGGGGAGACTCTGGGTGTATTTTGGTGATAAAGCCAGTAGAACTTGACTTGCTACATTGGAGTAGTATTGAAAAGATTCAAATATGACCCTAATTTTTTGATATGTGAAAAAGTACATAGTGGTGCAAACTACTGAAATGGCCAAGCCTTCCGTGTGGAAGTGGTGAACCCCACCTGCTTGAGGCGTGTGATCCTTCAGTACAGTAAGGGAAATAGTTGTCATCATTTATTATCTGAAGCCTGTGAGCCTTTTTTACTTTCAGTTTTTATGTGTTTAAGTTATTTTAGAAATATTTCACAAAATTATTCAAGAATAATGAAAAATAATTTCTTAAGAAATTTTAATAACTTAAACGTGGCAAACCAAATTTTTATTCTATATTTTTCTGGTCTTGAAGGCAAATACATATTTCAAAACAGGAAAAAGTCAGTTGACTATAATTAACTACACTAACTGCCAGACACAAACATAGACAATATGAATATTGATTTCCACATTTAAATATATCTCACTTTGATTCTGGTTTGTCATTTCTTCTGATTCTTGCACTTTCATTTTCAAAAAGCAATACTTTTGGAAACTCTACTGGCTGATGATTTTGTAGAAGAAAGAGTAGCCACTTTGCACAGGATTTTTGTGTCTTTTTATGTACTTTAATATAGATAACTATCTTCAGCATGTGTCCACCTATGAACTTTGTCAAGTATGTTTTACTGTGCATACGTAATAAGTTACCACATATCCTTTTAGATGAATGAGAGAGACTATGTTCTCATATTGTGAGATTAAATTTTTTGCTGAATGACTGATGGACCAGGAATACCATATTTTCTTTTCGTCATTAAAAATGTATATTTTCCATGTACTGCTTCTTAAGTTTGAGGTAATTCACCCAGAGTTTTATCATCTAAAGGTTCATAATCTCAGATTTTACTACTGCCTGCCTCTTTGTATTAATCTAATAGTTAGAAAATATCTTACTCTTGTAGTCCTTCTTCTCTTTGTCCTTAGGTATAGAAAATAAAGTATTCTGAATTCTCAACTATTTTCACGGAAACCCTCAAAAATACAAGATGTTATTTTCAAATTTCAAAAGATCAGACAATGCTTTGATAATATAGTAAGAAAACTGAAGGATGGTGTAATAGTATAGCGTCCCTTTACATAATTTCATTATTTTTCCATTATTAATTTAAAATTTAAAAGTATAATTGGGAATGATTCATAATGATAAACAATAAATAATGACCTCTGAAAAGGCCTCATAATATAGCTCCAATTTGAGAGAGCCTAATGCACTTATATTGTAATTGCATGGCATATGAATTTATTTTTAAAATAAGTAAAATTTTTACTCTTTGAAACAATTTTAAGAAAGCCTAAAAGTTATGAAATATCAACCCTAACAAATATAACTGCTCAGAAAATAATTATGAAAACAAAACTTCAGTCTATTGGACTGCTTTGTACCATCACGTGTTAAATTTGAAATTCTTACTGGCTATTATAGTGGAAAAGTGGGGTGGTAGCTGTCTGTGGGAGTCTGGCATTCAGAGGACTAGGTTAGGGGTCACAGTCTGAGAATTACCAACACACGTATGGTATTTGAAGCTTTTGAATCTACATGGGATCACCTAGAAAGTATGAATTGAAAAGAAATGAGGACCAAGAATAGAGTACTATGCTTATTCTCTTAGGAGTAATATGGAGAAAAGATACCTACTTGGGTTGTGAAACAGTGATTCACTTAGAGTATTTTAGTAAGAAAGAGCTACTTAATTGGATTTTAATAAGAAAAGATTAGTTAAAAGGATGATAGGAGGCAATTGCTATTTTATAAATGAGGTAAGAGAAGTTTGGCCATTGGAATTTTTAAAAATATGGATTTTGATGAATTTGAGCAGAGTTGTCTCATTGAAGTGATAAGGCCAGAAACTTATTTTGAGGAAGTAAGAGATGAGCAATGGAGACAACTTTTTCGATAGATTATGCTGTGAAGGAAGAACAGAGAAATTATAGCTGATAGGTTTTTTTTTTTTAATCCATTTTAGGAAATTGGAAAGAATTGGTAAAGTACTTGGAATTAGGGTGGTGGAGGGGTTGGTATTTTACCATAGTAGATTGACACTGACATATTCACAGTCTTTAAGAAGAGAGTAGCCCCTGCTGACTCCCTGTCTTTTTGCCTTTCTCTCTCTTTTAGGAAGTTAAAAATTCTGTTTGGATTTTTACTTGCCTTTTGCCTATTGGAAACATAAAACAACTGAGTACTGGCCATCTAATTTTATGATGAAAAGATTAAATTTTTTGTTAAGCAAATTCCAGCTTTCTGGGGTACATTGAATGCTTTAAGTGAAATGCACCTGTTAAGTAGATTTCCTTATCTGTTGGAGCTTACATGAACCATCAAAATTGCTATCTAAATGATACAATGAATCAAAATTGCATGTAACTTAAATCAGTCTAAAATTTGAATTTCGCATATCATGATTTTATATGAGCATCACTTAGAACTATGAAAAGCAAAGGTTCTGAAAGATATTTTATGGGTTTCAAGCAACAATTAAAATGGAGGAAAAGTCTTGAAAGTCTTTCTGGTAGGAATTAACTTTAACAAATGGCTATTAAATGAGCCATTCTAGAGAACTTGGGATTTAGGTTTTAAGCAGGATTTTTAATACTTTCCTCTGTTTCCTTAATAAGTCATATTCTTTAGAGAGGGTAAAGGTTATATCCAAAGAGATTGACTCCGATCACTTCTAAAGATACTTATATTTATTGTTTTTCATTTGGATGAAATTTAATTCTTTGGTATATGTAGTTATGCCAAATTATTTTATGATTCAAGGAAATTGTATTCTTTACAACTTTTTATTCGAATTTGTTGTTTTACTTTTTTTTTGTTAAACTCTAAATCCTTCTATTTTGAATGTGATAACTAAATTGTGTAATCCTGTTTTGGTAATAAGACTTTCTGGAACAGTTCTAAGTACCATTCCTGGAACTTACTGGCAATTAAACAGTACAGTTGTCTTTGACTACTGAAATTTTCATGATTGGCTTCTGTTAAATGCAGAAATTATTTAGTATCAATTGTCAGAATTCTCTTTAGACTAATTTTCAAACCTGATTTACAAAACTCACCAAAGCAGGATCTCAAAAAAATTTAAATTTAACCACTTAAAATGTAAACCCTTCAGTGTCGATGGTGGTAAAATGTTCAGTTTAACTTTTTTCACGAAATGTCTGCCATGCAGTTATTTTTCATGTTTATGCATATATATTTTGTATCTTAAAATTTCCTTAGGTTCTTAGACTGCAAATACAGCTTCTTTAATTCTCCTTTTCTTCCTCCTGTTTCATCACTTCTTAGTTTTGCCGCAGGTTGGGGAGAAGAGTCTTGGGTGACCCACTGATGTCCTGCAGTGTTGCATCATGGGCTCTGAAGCATTGACGCTTCCCCTGCACTTTCCTGGCTTCATGTCTTCCCATAATCCTGAGCTATTTAGAGTTTTTCTAGCAAACTTTCTGAAGCTTCTGAACCTTTTTCCTGATTTTCTTTTCTCAGTAACACTATATCCCAACTTGTCTTTCTGGCACGTTCTTATTTATCCCTTACATTTCTGGTAAAACATCACTTCCTGAGTAGAATCGTTGCACGTTTGTCTTCTTCCCAGGCCTGTAGCATCTGACAGTGTCCAGTGTGATCAATAGCTGCTAGCAGTAGGCAACTGTTGAGCGCCATCGAATATGACTGCTACAACTGAGAAACTGAAGTTTTAATAATTAAATTAATTGTAAGTAGCTCTGTGCTGGTAGTGGTGGCGGTGTTGGTCAGCACATCACACAGCCTGTACAGCACATGAGTAAGTAAAGGAGGGAGGCAGTGGTGGAGATCATAAGAGATATTTTCAATGACAGTTTAGCATATGCATCAAGATACACCTAACTCTACACTACTTGCTGAACTCTGGAGTTGTACTATCCAAAGAGAAAAAAATACATTTCTCTCTAGTAATTTTATATTTTTTCTTACAATACTGGGGTTTAAACCCAGGCTCTCTCGCATGCTAGGCAAGCACTTCAAAGTAGCCCTTTTTATTTAATTTTGATACAGAGTCTTACTAAATTGCTCAGACTGTCTTCAGATTTCTGACCCTCTTGCTTACCATCCTGAGTAATAAGAATACAGATGTGTATCACCATGAACAGCTAATAATTTTAAATATTGATTACCTATACCATAATATCATCAGGATGCATACATTAAGTAGGGTATGGCACTAAAAATATTTTGTCTATATTTTTTACCATTTTTTTAAAACACAGGTAACCAAAGGTTTTTAAATTGTGTAGCTCTCATATTTCTATAGGATAGTGCTGGTAAGACAATGAGCTCCTTTGGGCAAGGACCTTATCTTTTTATTTTATTTTTAACCATTATTGTTGAAACTGAAGACAGAGATAAGTAACTTGGCCGAAGAAACAAAAATTCTTAGAGGTGGAACCATAATTTGAATTCAGGTTATCTAGTGTCCTCATTTGTACTTCTAATTAATCTACCAAGGAGATTTAAAGTAATACAATTTTGGTAATTTATAATTACTTCCCTCAAGTCATGAGAAGATTTGTATGAACCAACCCTAGACAGCGTTAGAGGGGACCATGATGCCTCCTTTGCTGTCCTGAAATAAAGTTTGCTTGAGATTTTCAGTCTGCTTTTAAATTGCTTTAAATTTTGTTCACATGCAGCCATCAGTTTTCACTTTTGTTCATTCATTATAAGACTTTATGTTTATACTTTTAGCATTTTTAAACAGTATAAAGAAAATGTTGTTACTGGTAGGATAAAAGTCAAAATTGTCACCTGACTTTTGGGAAAATGAAATAGTATCTTATATGGTGGTCTCAGAAGCCATCGCTTCTCCTCTGGCGTCAGGGGAGATTTCTGCTCCGTAACAGAAACACAGTAAGTTACTTCAAGGGATGAATCAAAAGAATATGTTTATTTCCTGTCAGCTTTCTATTTATATTTTTCTTGGAAATTTTTTAATATCTAATTATAAATCCAGCATGCTATGATTTTGAATAATTTTTTTGAGACAGGGTCTCACTCTGTAGCTCAGGCTGGTCCTGAACTCACTATGGAGTCGAAGCTGGCCTTGGACTCACAGCAATCTTCCTGCCTCAGCCTCCCAAGTGCTGGGATTACAGCCATGTGCCATCACATCTCATTTATGTGGTACTGGAGACTAGGTACTTAGCACTTGATGTAGCACTTGCTAAGCAAGTGCTTTAACCTCTGAGCCATTCTTCCAGCCTCTATTCTGAATAAATCTTATCAAATGAATAGTCATAAGCAGCAGGGTGTAATGTTCAAGGGAAAAGATACATTCTTTTTTCATTTTTACATGCTACTACAGTATATACTGAGAGGTTTTTTTCCCATTCACATAATTCTTCTTAGTAGTGACATACCTTTTGAGAATTCATTTGTTCTGGAAAACTTAGCTTTAAAAATATACCATCAGAAAATTCAGATGGATTCTAGGTAGAGAAATGAGTTAACTTGTAGTCTTCATTATTTTGCATGCAGGAAAATAGGTCTATTTCTCTTGCTTGCATAAGCCTGAGCTGGCAGGCAGTTGTGAGCATTGTACAGCCATCTGGGGACCTTGTTCCTTTATCTTGTTGTTCTGCCATACTCTATGGTGTTGCTCGTGTCTGGACGAAGGAATCTGAATCACCACTACATCACCACACTATATTGTAGTTTATAGGAAAAGGGACAAAAAAAATGGAAGACAAGCATCTATTTTAAAATTTGATTGATTGATTGAAATAGCAGCTCTCTCTGAAATCCAGACTGGTCTTGAACTCACAGCAGTCCTCCAGCCTCAGCACACTTGTAAGCACCACCATGTCCAGTTAAATAAGCAGCTTTTTAAAATGGCAGGACTTAATCACATGGATACACTGTCTCCAGCTGAGGTCCAGAAATGCTAGTGTTATGTGTTTAAAATAAAGAATAATACTGTTTATTCATTATTTAATGTATGTTAAGACATTGTGCTAGATGCTTTACATTATCTCACTCAGTCTTCATGACTGAGATGCAGAGATTAACTGTCTCCTGCTAGGTCATCTTAGTTACTTTCTTGTTACTGGGACAAAACAGATCCAATACTGAGAATTTAAAAGAGCAGAGGTTAATTTTGGCTCACAGTTTCAGAGGTCTCAGTCTAGCTCACGTAGTTGGCTAGCTCCAGAACAGAAACAGAAGTGACATTTCCAAGGTGGAAGGGCATGGTGGAGAACAGTTGCCCACTGCTTGGCCAGGAAGCAAAGTGAGAAGAGAACAGCCAGGGAAGGAGATGCACCCTTCCAGGTCCTGTCCCCAAGGACCCATCTATCTAACCAGGCTCCACCTCCTGACAGCCCATGAAGTCATCAGGGTTCAACCCACTGATGAGAACAGCACCCATGACCCAGCCACTTCTGAAACACATGAGACGTTTGGGGACATTTTAGATCCCAGAAGGTAAGTAACAGCACTGAGTTTTAACTTCTAAATACCATATTATTTCTGTCACACATACCTGGGAAATTAATAGGACTAACAAGATTTCAGCCCATGAAGGTTTAAAGATGGTGTTGTCCATACAAATGAAAGAAAGTTGGATAATTTTATGTGGGATGATCAAAAATTCACTTTAGAGTCTTTAAAATTTAAGATATTTGTTCATATACAAGTGAAGATGTCGAGTAGACATTTGTATATATGAGTCTTGAGTTCAGGGCAAATGTTTGGGCCTAAGGTGTTAGTTTGATAGCCTTTAGTGTGTGGATGGGATTTAAAGTAATTATTTAAATAAGGTCATTCATGAAGGGAGTGTAAGTTAAAGAGAGAAGGTACAGAGGCTGTTTTGGGGGTGTTCCATCCTTGTAAAAGACTTGGGTGATGAAGAGGAAATAGGAGTGTTACTTTTATAAATGAAGTTTTATTTTTCTCATCAACTTTTCCAACACTATTTCCAGTCTATTTTTGAGTTTTGCATATAACAGTGTGTCCTGCTTTTGTTGTTTGATGTATTTTCTGCTTTGTTGAGTTATAATTGACAAAAATTACATATATTTGAGGTATACAGTATACTTTGGTATATATCTACGTTGTGAAATGATTACCATTGTCAAATAAATTGACATGTCCATCATCTTCTACAGTAACTCACCTTTTTGGGGAATATTTGCAATCTCTCTTAGCAAACTTTAAATCATTAACTATAGCCACCATGCTATAAATTAGCTCTTCAGAGTTTATCTTACGTGACTGAATCTTTGATTCCTGGGACCAACATCCTCCCATTTTCCTATCCCTGCATCCTCCAGGCCCTGGCAAGCACCAATCTACTGTTTACTTTTATGAGTTTAAAAAAATAAATTCCACCTATACATAGGATCATGCACTGTCTTTCTGTCTCTTATTTATATAATGTCCTCTATATTTATGCTGTTGCTAATGACTGGAATTTTTATTATTTCATGGCCAAAATTCCATAATGTATTAGCTTTATATAATTAGTTTGTTGTAGTATCATTTATTTTTTCTTTTGTTGTCTTTGCATTGGAAGCCATATCCAGAAATCATTGCCAACAACATTGTCTGAAAGCTCTCCTATATTTTCTTCTGGCAGTGTTATAGTTTCAGGTTTTATGTTTGTCTTTACCCACCCCAGTACTTGGGATTGAACACTGAGCTATAACCTCAGCCTAGTTTTATTTTTGAATTTAAGTCAGGGTATTGGTAAGTCACTAAGTTGCGCAGGCTGGGCTTGAACTTGTGAGCCTCCTGCCTCGTGCTGGGATTTCAGGTCTGTACTACCAGGTCCAACGTGTAAGTCCTTTATTCACTTGAAATGATTTTTGTATATGATCTGAGGTAAGGGTCCGAATTCCTTCTACATGGTCCTATCCAGTTTTTCAACGGCATTTAATGAAGAAGCTCCCATTTCCCATTGTGTGTCTTGGCATCTTAATGGAAGATCAAATGCTTATAAATGTGAGGATCTATTTCTGAGCTCTTTATTCTCTTTTGCTGGTCCACGTACCTGTTTCTATGCTAGTACATACTATTTTGATTATCGTAGCCTTTGCTGGTCCACGTACCTGTTTCTATGCTAGTACATACTATTTTGATTATCGTAGCCTTGTATATTTTGAAGACAGGTTGTATTATGCCTCCTCCATTGTTCTTGTTCAAGATTTCTGTGAGTGTCCTAACTTTTTAGTGGTTTCATATTAATTTTAGTATTTTTTTCTGTTTCTGTGAAAAATAACACTGGAATTTTGATAGATTGCTGTATATTGCTTTGAGCAACATAAGGACTTTAACAATACTAATTCCTCCAATCTGTGCACATAGAATATCTTTTTTATATTTGGGTCATCTTTAATTTCTTTCATCAGTGTTTTTAAGTTTTCAGTATGTATATCTTTTACGTCTTTGATTAATTTTGTGTCCAAGTGTGTGGGAAACTGTATTACTTCGGGTTCCTTTCAAAAGACAGAATTTACAGATCTTACCACAAAAAGGTCTATTAGGAAGGCTTACAAGTCCAATGATAGAGGTGGTCCAAGATGGCCGCTCAGCCAGGCAGTAGATCTCCCATCCGGGACTGCAGAACAGCCAGTGAGGTGAGAGTCAGCTGTAGATCTCAGGTGAATATGGAAGCCTGAACATCGGCAGCTGAAGGGCAGCAGCAGACAGACAGGCACAAGTCGAGACGGGAGCAAATCTGTGCTGACCATCTCGATGTGTGGCAAGTTAGCGTCCATAGACAATTCATGATTGATACTATACCTTTTTAAAATGCCAGTTTATAATGTATATTTAAACCTCATTTAGTCTATGAAAAGTTATACACATTAAGACCAAAATCTGATTTGATCATTTTGTTTTTGCAACATCATTAAACAAATAATTGAATATTGCATTTAGGCCTGAATTTTGTGTTTGTTATTTGGGATATAAAGTTGGTTATCTCCAGAATCTTATAGATTAATAAAAGAGAAAGAGGAGTAAGTAAATGTTTATAGTGAACTCTATAATAAAACATGATAGAGAGTATTATAGAAGCACATAGACTGTGCAGCTAACCCTGCCATATTAAAGTGAAGCTGTATATGACTACCTAAAACTTCATAAGTTAAAACATCATTAGCCCTGCTGTGATTCATAGAAGTTTTCATTTTTGACAAGTGGATATTTGTATATGAGAGTTTTTAGTTTTTTTTCTAATATGATAGGTTAACCATTGAAGCTTTTATTAGTTGACCTATTTTGTAAATGTTTTACCGTGTAGCCTCACAGTCTGGTAAAGGAATTGTGCTTTAATTTGTACTTCTTTTTTGCTTCTTTGTCATTACTGCTTTTTATATTTCCTAAATACTTTAAACTCTGTGTTGAAGAAATAAACATATTTTCAGATAGCTATTATACGTGAATTGATTACTACTGCGAGTTAAAATTTGCTGAAATTTGTCTTTGCCAAGGGTAAATTTTTGGCCAATCTAAATAGAATTGTGCTGTGTCATTGTCCTCAGAAAATTTGTTTGGTTGCATGTTTTTTTGAGTTTGAGGTTTGAATTAGAAAATGAATATGCCAGCTGATGGAGAAAGAGATAGACAAGTGCTTACGATAGCATGCAGCCTGAGAGCCCCACCTGGGTTTGTTAAATGTGACTATGAACCTGAATAAATCAGTAATAAGCAAATTGCTCCCTAACCCCAGCTGAGGATCTGCAAAGTTTGGTAGAATTATGTTAAATGAGTAAACTTGTTTTTGATAGGCTCAACATTGACAGCTACTGGTTTCCTAGCATTTTTAAATTTCTTAATCTATTAGTTTTTTAATATAATTTTAAAGTCTTTTTTTCTTCATTCACATTGAGCCAATTTTCAATTGATTGAATTTTCTTAATGCTAAATACTTGTGGTTTTGGTTTTCCAAATTTTTACCTAGTTTTGGAGCAGTGCTGATTAATAAAGAGAATTCAACCCTTAATTAGCAAGTAAATTATAGTGTGGGGACTTTTTTAAAAGTAATTTTTTGTAGACCAGATTACCCTTCATGACACATAATCTTTTGATTATGAGGCTCTTAGTTCTCTTATAAAGTGTATTTCCTGGCCTGAATATTATATTATCTAGATAAAGCAATATTATTAGAGTTCAGTGGAATGAATCAGATTCAAGAAAACTATGCTAAATTTTAATTTTCTGAATATTGTAAATGTCTTTTTCAATCTTCAGTTTCATTGACTTTTATAATTTGAACTATTCCAGTTATTTTCTAATGTATGTAATGGAATTCCTTAGAATAGATCTTGAGTAGCATTTTAACTGTACAGTAACTTCTTTCTATGACTATTCTGTCTATATACACACACTCACATGCATTGTGTACATACCATGTGACTTTGAGATCAGAGCTGTTTTTGCTTATATTTGTTTTTCTAATTCTTGGCATCAATATTAATGGGAAATAAGAAAGGAATAAAGTGAAAAATTTTCAGGTGCCAAGAATATCACATTTAAATTATCATTATCATTAAGTTTTAATTTCCATTCTTTCATACATTTACTTATTTCAATAGTAATATGAAAATACTATAACTAGAATGAATGAATAGGAACTTCTGGAAAGTGGAATTGTAAGATCTAGAAAAATAGTGTCCTGTTGTTGGAAATGAACAAGCAAAGGTTAGGTTAATTTTGTGTCTTATCCCAGTGATTAGCCCCTCCTGGATCCAGGGTGGAGGGTGTGGTAAGCCCCCCTACATGCCTGTAACCCAGTTTACATGCCCATAATCCACCCTTCCAGAATGGGCCCCCAACAGCACATTGTTCCATAAACAATCTATAGTAGCATTCAAATATATGAGACTTTTTGGGATGTATTTAGATCCAAACCACAATACTTTGACAGTGACGGATGGTGGAGAGTATAGAGTCTGTACAATGAATGAAAAATTGAAAGTGAACTGATCTTTTTTGTCTTCAAATTTCTGGGAAAAGATTTTTTATGATTAGAATGTCAAGATGCATTGAGTCAAAAACTAACAAAAAGGAAAAGAAGCAGATATTTAACAAAAGCACTGTTTAAAGGGAGTTCACATATTTTATATGAAAGGAATTTTGTGTTGAAGTAGAAACCGTACTGTAGGGAACCTTTGCAATTAAAAATCTAGAAGCTAGAAAAGAAAAAAAATTGGGGATTTATAAAAGTGAAATCTTATATGATGAAAGAAAACATAAAATTAAGAGTTTTTTTTTAGCAAATTTAGAAAATAAAGTTGTGTAATAGAGATGCCAGGTCAAAGGTTTGAATCTGTAGTGTGCAAATAGCTCTTTTAATTTTAATCTCATAAGAAGTCAACACAATTGGAAAATGTACAAAGGTTATGAATAGGCAATTTCAGAAAAGGAAATTCAGATGTCAGTTATATTTCATAAATACTCAGACTTATTAGAAGTTAGTGAGTTGCAAATTAAACAATACCAGGCTCTCACTTTATACCTGTAAGACTGGCAAACATTAAAATGATCAGAAATACGTAACACTGAGAGATGAGGATGTGGGAAATGATATGAATACATTACTTATAGAAATGTGAGTTATTACTGCTTAGTTTGGAAGATGGTCTGGTAGTACCTGATAATATTAAAAATGTATGTACTCTGTGTCCCACGAAATCTGTTCCTAAGATATAAAAGAACTGGCACATAATGGCACATCAAAATAGGTTTTGATTTCAACACTGTTTATAAAATCAAAATTATAAACTAATTTTTATTTATAATGAAGTGGCTTAAGTGTAGAGTAACATAGCATAGATTATTGTTTTGCAACCACAGAGAGTACCATGTGAGCTAATTTAAAAGGACTTTCTATTGTTGACTGAGGAAGGAAATATGTACAGAAGTACCTATTAATATATCTCATTCTTTTGTAGAACAATGACTAAAATCCTGTCAGGATTTATTTATAGGTGTCTCTAAACAGTATGTTATTATGATATCAGTCGCTCTTAACAGTACAGAAGAATTCATGTGAGTTTGTTGACATGTTTTGGGGGGTGATTATAATGTGGCAGGAGGAGGAAGGATAAATGCAAGACGGGCACACAACTTGGCAATTCAGTGTGAGAATGGAACTCTCTATGGAAATGAGTACTCAGGAAACTCAGCTGGAGAAGTGATAGTGCCAGCAAAAAACACACTTAATGGCTAACCCTTGGCATTTATCTTTTTTTTTTTTACCATATTTCAAATTCTGCTATACTTTGGTCAACAAGAACTCAGCAATAGGTTTCATATTTTCTGCTATAGCTACCTCTTACTAAAGCATATTAATTGATGAATGCAAGAGCTTTTACCTACTTGACAGTTTTATTGAGCACGTCTTTGTGGCAGGTATTGCTGTAGGCCCCACAAGAATAAGATGTGCAAGGACTCTATCATGGTAAATAAATGTATCATGCCAGATCATTAAGTGATATGAAGAAAATAAAACACTTTGAGGTGATACAAAAGGGACAGAGAAGTAAGAAAGAGAGGTGACTTTTTCTTTGAGGAGAATTTGACAAAATGTCAGAAGGAAATGAATAAGACCCACTACCTATCTGGAAGGAGTTTCTTACTTGTCAGGAAGCTTAATCTGAGAAGTCTAAGAAGACATGACACCTAAATGTGTTGTAATAGCTAGAAGAGGATCCTAGGACAGAAAGGGAAAAAAAGGACTATAAGTCCAAACTAGGATATCTGAATAAAATATGAACTTTAGTTAATAATAATTTATCAGTTTTGGAGTTTAGTCAGCTTTCCCATTGCTGAGTCCAAGTACCCAGTACCCACAACTGAAAGGGGAGAGAATTCTTTGGGCTTATGATTTTCAGAGGGTGAACTCGTGGTTGGCTGGCTCAAGGTAGAAATTACGTGAGGAAAAGGAGAGGAAAGCCATCACCTCAGGGCTGCCAGGAAACCAGAAGCCAGGAGAGGAGCTGGAGGGAGACAGACTCTACTAAGGCGCTCCTGGACACCTCCTCCAGCCAGGCCCCACCTCCTAACAGCTCATTGGCTCCGAGCTCGCTCATTGGTGATTAGGTCACTGAGAAGTATAGTGCCCCTGATTCAGTTGCTTTCCAAAAATCCCACCTGTGAATGCATAAGACTTGGGAGAAAGATGTAAATGCTTAACAGATGGCTCAATAATTGTGGCTTAAATGTAGCTTAGTGGTAATAATATGTTAACAATATGAAGCATTGGTGTGGTACAAGGGAATTCTTGTACTATCTTTGCCAATTTCCTATAAACCTATAACTATTCTAAAATAAGATCTTATTTTTAGGAAAGAACTCTAAACGTTGCCAAGTGTTCCTGGGAAGCATAATGATCCCCAGTTGAAAGAAATGCCATTATAGATTAATACCACAGAGAAGAAAGTGTGCATTTCTCTTTGGTGTCTGTTGTGTCACTAGTGAAGAAGTAATATTAGGGGAAATGCCCAAGACTCCCAACAGATACAGAGTCAGTATTTACCAAAGGTTGAGGTTCTATGCATTAGGCTTTTCTTACTCTAATACCTGCTTGGACTACTTCATCCACACCCTTGGCTTTTCTTCTCTAAATGTTGACCCTGCCTGTTCACATTCTTCAGGCTGGTCTTAGTGGCCTTGAGACTTACATGCCTTGGGGCAGAGAAGACATTTGTCTATATTTGTGTTCTCATAGCTTATCAAACTTAGTAAATGTTCAACAGTTCAGTCACAAAGCCTAATCTTCCTTCT
The DNA here is from genome assembly GCA_004027205.1 of Ctenodactylus gundi. NCBI lineage: Eukaryota > Metazoa > Chordata > Mammalia > Rodentia > Ctenodactylidae > Ctenodactylus > Ctenodactylus gundi. The sequence goes on along the minus strand of PVKB01000081.1, from coordinate 1,009,029 downwards.
CTGTCTTCGTCCCAGCTAGCCACGTGGGAGTCATCCTAGACGGCCTCTTCCATAAAGCCTGACTGTTAGGCCTGCCTCCTCCCAGGGTATCTTCCACTTGCTGCCAGTGATAGATCCAACACAGCAAGTTGATCCTACTACAGCCTTGTCTCGTAGCCACTTAATGATTCCTCATGGCCTGCAGGAAGAAGTTTTCTCTACTTCCTGTCCTTCAGTACCTCTAAGTTGACCACATCCGCTCTTGTGTTCCTAAGTCTGTCTTACTGGCTTCAGCAACAGCGCAAATAACACACCACTTACATGGCGCACTGTCTTGTCCTCTGCATTGCTGAAAGCTCCGAGAGTGCCAAGACCGTACCTTTGCATCCCCACATATGATTCATTCCTAGTGACTAAAAAGTGAATGAATGAAAGCTTAGAGTTATGTTTGTAGTTTTTGTTCATTGTGTTTGACTTAAGTAGTTTCTTTAGTGTTAATATTTCATATATTATGGCTTTATAAATTCAATATAGTAAATAGATGTTTTAATGCCTTCCCATTAAAAATTCATTTATGTGATCTACACATCTTTTTCCTTCAATGGGTAGCAATACCAATACTTTCTGACATCGTTCTAATCCTGTCTGCAACAAAAGGAAAAGATTTGAGAATACAGATGTTTTAAAATTTAATCTTCGAGCTCCAGACTGTATTCTAAAAGGTATGTCTTTGGGGGTTTATATGGACCTGATGTGATATTAGGTATATTTCTACATGGAAATAAGATCTCTTATGATAATTCCACTCATTTTGAGATTGATACCTAGTTGTATAGCTTAAAGTGTTACTGAATTTCTCATTGTTGATTTCCTTTTACTTCCTTGTCCTACAGTGGAAGTCTGGATTGAGTGGAAGTAATGAATTTGACAAAATGTCAGAAGGAAATGGCAACACATAGTTCAAAGTCCAAATTTTAATAAATTCTATTAAATTTCCTTTTGATATAACTTTTATGGAAATATATTAAAATTTTGATCATTTTCATTGTTCTGGGGTAATGGGACTATCGCCTTACTTAGCATGCTATTATACAGGACTCTGAAATCACTTCCAGGTGTGGTAAATTTGGGACGACTCACAGGACTCAGCATATCCAAGGATGGGAAATGTCTGGCCTAGCCAAGGAAATTGGCACATTAGGTGTGAGTTAACTAAGTGTTTTTACCAAATATAGCAAGCTAATTTTTACATTGATATTTTATTTGGCCTGCAGCCTATTCATAAATATGCAAATGGCCCTTGCAGAAAAAAAAGTTCCCTCTCCCTGGTAGTGCCAGTTGTACTGTGATTGATTATAGCAAAAGAAAAAGAAAAAAAAGAAGAAGAAACTTAGTGCAAAGTCTGAAGAAAAAAATAAAAGCCAGGTTCCCAGTGCAGTCACATAGAATGCCCTTAGCTCCTCCAACATCACACTGTGACAGCCCATGTAAAGTGTGTCCCAGGAAAGCTGACCAGAGAAAGAACATGGTGCTGTCCAGAGCCTCGCTCATACCAGGAGGCTAGAGACCTCAAGGAAGAGGTAGCAACCACATGGTTGTAGAACTGAGGCAGAATGAGACATTCTTCTCAGAGAATTGTAAAAAAAAAAATAAAAGAAAATCCCAAAATCCAAGTTCTAAGAGGCCAGACCAGCTAATAGCCAGTCTTACAAGCTGCTTTTTTGGGGTGGTTGGGACAGGTTCTCACTTTGTAGTCCATGCCAATCCTGAATTCACTATGTAGCCCAGCCTGGCCTCAACTCACAGTGACCCTCCTTCCTCAGCCTCCTGAGTACTGGGACTATAGGTGTGTGCCACCTCACTCACCTTGTATGGTACTGAGGAAATTGCACTCAGGGCCTTGAGCTTGCTATGCAAGCACTCTTAGCTGCTGTGTTATTCCTCCAGCCCACAAGCTGGCTTTTTTAAGACTAGCAGGCATGAGCCTGCTTGCTAACTCTTTCTGTGCATGTGCAATATAATCTGATTGTTTACAGGGAAAATTTGTCTGTAATGGTAACTTTGGAAGATGATAATAAATTCATGCCTACTTTATGATCATTAATATTTGTGCCTCGAGTTAGATATAAACTTAATCAGCGCAGACTTTTGACAACTCTACAGGTATGTTAATTTTTGGAACTTAAGCTTTTTTTTTTTTTTAAGAAAAGAAGTCTGTTTTAGATACTAGAGATGTAGAAATGAAACACGGTTCTACGTGTAAGGTTTATCCCTGCCAAAAGAAGCCCACGTGCTGGCAGAGGTGATGGCAATGTAAACAAATTAATGCTATGAGTTACTATAGCTAACATTTTATCAATCTGTATCTTATAAGTGACTTGAAAGGATATTTTCTTATGTTACTTATTATGAGCCTGTGTATATTCTTTGGATCCTACTATGTAATCTTAGGACTTTAAAATCTCTCTTTACTATTCTGTTTTCCTCAGAGTTCTAGATGTATGTGCTAAAGAAAAGAATGCAGTTAATTGTATTGTTCTTAGTTACAATAAATACTGTGCTGAAACAAATCCATGCACTTCCTGCTTTCAACCACCAGAAACATTTTAGTAATTGGCCTTACGAAAAATATGCCTTTCATGATAATCTTAACATCCAGCACTAGAAGCATGAATAGTTTCAGTTTTTTACAAAATTTCATATTGTTCTCTGGTTCTGCCTTAAAATTGCCATTTACTCCTACCTCTACTCCCCAGGTTACAGAGTTGTTACCAGTGTTGCTGGGCCTCCTGCCTGTCTTTCCTGTGTTGTTGTGGCTGTGTTACCATGCTAGGCTTAGAATTCATCTTCCAGTCAGCATGGCTCCAAGATGGTTGTTCCGGTCCTCTCCAGTGTGTGCCCAGATTCTCCCGTCATGTCCTCAGCACTACGGAGGAGCACCGGAATGTGGCCTCTGGGCTGGGACTGTCCACTATTCTCCATCCCTTTAAATTTCTACATTGCTATATGTGAATCTTTTGGCTTATTCTATATTTCTTTATAGTTACTCATGGTTTTTCTTTGCCTTTGTCCTCTAGAGTCTGAGCCTTTCTTAACCTCAGTTTTACAAGTAGCAATGTAACTTTGGGAAAATTATGTAACCTTTCAATGCTTATGATTACTCATCTATGACAATAGTGGCACATACTTCATAGGTATCTTTTTTTATTGTCATTTTTTGTTTTGTGTTGAGACAGGGTCTCACTCTGTAGTTCAGGCTCATCCTGAGCTCACTGTGTAGCTTAGGCTGGCCTCAAATTCAAGACAGTCCTCCTGTCTCAGCCTCTCAAGTGCTGGAATCATAGGTGTGCACCACCATGCCTGGCATCACATAGGAGTCTTATGCAAATGAGGTGGGTTTATATATGTAAATATCTAAGAACAATGTCCAGCCAATAATAATCACCTAGTAGTTGGTTCCTCTCCCCTTTTTAAAGTTTAACCCTTTAAAAAATAGTTTAAGATTTTAAAAAAGCAAATTAGTTTCCACACCCCTTTACTTACACTAATTTTTAGCTTATGGCAATCTTTCTTTCTCTTTCTCCCTCCCTTATTTTATGATTTTAAAACCAAATTACCTGAGTAAAATGCATGCATATAGTATTTTCTCACATGGCTTCTCAGGGTGCAAGTATCTTTGTATATACCACAGCTTATTTTCACAATTGAGAAATGTAAGAATGAGATAGTAAAAGTATTTAATGCACAGATTATGTTCAGATTTCCCCTATTGTTTTAAAATCATGGTTTATTGTCAGACTCTGGTAGGGAGATTGTGAGTTCAAGGCTAACCTGGACTGTCTAGTAAGACCCTATCAAAAATAAAAATGTCCTTTATAGCTTTTTTTCCTTTTCTTTCTAGAAATATAGGATCCAAAGAATTGCTTTGGCTGTAGTTATCTTGATTTTTTCGGTCTATTAATTTAGACTAGTCTTCCTGCCCTTTTTATTTTTTGTCTTTTCCTGACACTGGTATTTTTTTAAAGTCTAGGGCAATTGCTTTGTAAAATGTTCTTTTGAAAACTGCATACAGAGATGAAAAGCTAGTAGACTTTGTTCGGTTGTGTTTCCTCTCTGTAGTTTTTGCCTAACTTACAATTCAAAGTTTTGAAAAGATAAGTGAATAATGGAGATAATTTGGATAATGTGGAAAATTATTAAAACTAAATGTTTTGAGTAGTTCTTTTCCAAGGATAAGATTAGGTTCATAAAGAAGAATGTATTATTAGACCCAAAGTGTTATTTTATTTGACAAAGCCTTTAAATTTTTTGTTAAATTTTAAGAATGCATCAAAATGTATTGAATTTTTACTGAAGTGTTCCTATTGTGATATTTTCCATCCAAGGACTGAGTCAAACAAATAATTAGACAGTTCTAGCACAAGGTGGTAAGGCATGTGAGTATGTATGATAAAGGAATTACCTAGTCCTAGGGGAGTAAACGCAAAGGGCATATTACTTAGAACTGGGAAATCACTAGGCCCAGTGGTACAGACCTGTTATCCCAGCACTCTGATAGGCTGAAGCAGGAGGGTCACATGTTCAAACCCAGCATGGGAATCTTAGTGATTTAGGGAGAACCTGTCTCAAAGCCAAAAATAAAACATGGGGCTGGGGATGTAGCTCAATGCAAAGGCCTCAGATCCCTGGTGTTACGGGTTGGATCTGGAGTGTCCCCCAAAAACCTCACGTATCTAGATGTTGTAGAATACCAATGTGCTGTTAAGAGATGGGGCCTGGTTGGAGAGGATGGAACATTGGGCAGATCAGAGGGGCAGGACCTGGAAGGGCAGCTCCACCCCCTCTGCCTCACTTGGCTTTGTGTCTGCCATGCCATGAGTAGCCCCTCTCCTGCTCCTCCTCCTGCCATGTGCTTCTACCACTGCCAGCACCCATGTATGGATTGTGACTTTTTGAAACTGTAAGCTGAGGTAAAGCTTTCCTCTCTTAAATTGTGGGTGTTGGATATTCTGTCCCAGCAAAAGAAAATAACTAAGGCACCTGGGTTCCTGGGTTCGATCCCCAATACTAATATGGCAAGGGTGAGACAGGGAGGGAAAGAGAGAGAGAGACTGGGAAGCTTCTTCAAAGAAATAATATCCAGTTAGAGACATGAATGTATGCTGTAGGTGTAAAGACAACCCGACAAGAGACTTGGAGAAGAAGGGAGTTGCAGAAAAAAGGAGGATCACATCAAAGCCCTAGGAACATGAGAACATCTAACATTGAAAGTACAGGAATTACTGTGGGTTATGAGTATAGAGTCTGTGGAGAAGAAGGGGAGATGAAGGCAAAAAAAATCTTGGAAGCCATTAAGCCACATTAAGGGATTTGAATATTATTCTAAATTCATTTGGAAGCCACTGGAAGGTTATGAACAAAAGCAGAGGAATAATATAATTACATCGGTACCTTGGGAAAATCGCCCGGACTACGTTGGAGAACAAGAGAGTCCAGGTAGGTGGTTGTTGGCTTAGTCAGGTAAAAGAGGATGATGACTGGCGCTAGGGTACTCTTTGTTGAAGTGGGAAGAACTGAATAAGTTTGAGAAATGTTTAGCAGATGTTATCATAGAGCTTGGTATTTAAAGGAGAAGTTCAAAGTATTAGTTTAGCTGGGTCTGTTGGTGAACACCGGTAGTTTCAGCTACTCAGAAGCCTGTGGTACAAGGATTCCATAAGTCCAGCATTCAAAGCCAGCCTGGGCAGCATAGTGAGATTCCATCTCCTTCCTCTGCCAGAAAAAAAGAAGTAATGTATTAGCGAAAGACAATGGATGCTGGAGCTCAAGCACATGACTTTAAGACCTCACTCTGCCACTTAGTAGCTTTGTGAATTTTGGCAAATTACCAAAAATCTTTGCTATAGCTTGGTTTCTTCGCTGGCCCCCAGAGTCCCATGTTAAAAGGTTGGTCCTCAGCTTGGCACTGTTAGGAGGTGTAGAACTTGAAGAGGTTGGCTCTTCAGGTTATTGGGGATATGACTTCAAAGATGACTATGGGACTGTAGTTTCTTCCTTTTTCTTCTTTTGCTTTCTGGCAGTCAGTGAGCAGTGAGCAATTGTACTTGACTTCATGCTGTCACCATGAGGTGCCATCACAGGCCCAAAAACGTTGGGCCAAGTGCACATGAATATGCACAGAGTCCCCTAAAACTGTGAACCAAGAAAAACCTTGTTGCTATAAATTGTCTTAGGTATTTAGTTGTTACAGGAATGGAAAGCTGATTAACACACCGTGCTTCCTTCTCCTGTGTAAAATAGGGGAGGATAGGATTAATAGGATTGTGGTGAGGACTGAGTTAAAATGCAAACAACTTGGAACAGTATGGGTAGGTAATAGGTACCATATATGCATTAGTTAGTATTATAACTTGTTTTAATATGCTAATATTAATTGACGTGATATGTCAACAAGGAGAAAAAAGTGAAGGCTCGTTCAGATTTTTACTTTTGTCAGTGAGGCAAATTGTGGTGGATTTTTCATAGGGAGGATAGCAGATATGAATTAATATACCTTTGAGTTTCAGAGTTTGAGGAACTTTTCCAAGTGGAAATATTCAATAGACAGATTTTGTAAGAAGGGAAAAAGACTTGGGGATATTATTTGGTGAATTATTAAAATATAAGTGCTAATTAAAGAAATTGTGGGAGGACTCTGAGATGACCCAAATAAAAGCATATTAAATAGAGAAAAAAAAGTATAAAAGGATGTGTTAAGTTTAAGAATTTAATGTAGGTCAAAAACCAAGATAAACAGAAAGACATACTGTATACAGCATAATTACTCTTTAAAAAGTTAATTTCATAGAAATTGAGAGTAGAATACTGGTTTCAAGAGGCTGCAGACAACAGGAAGTTGGTGGTAGGGAGAGGCTGACAGAGGGGCACAGTGTTACAGCTAGGTGGGAGGAGAAGGCTGTGGTGTTCTGTTGCATGGCAGGGTGACAGGGTTAATAGAAATGCATTGTATATTTGAAGACAGCTGGGAGAGAAGGCTTTGAGTGCTCTCACCACAAAGGAATGATAAATGTGTAGGTGATTAATATTCTGATTTCCCTGATTTAAACATTATGCAATATATCCATATATCAAAACATCACAATTTATACCTCAAATTCGTACAGCTGTCACATATTAGTCAAGTAAATTTTAAGGCCAAGATGCAAATCTTGGTGCTAAATGGGATAGCTTAGCGGGTTTAAACATCGAGTACAACTTGACTTACATTAGCTTGGGCTGAGGTGAAGTGGACAGTCAGATGAATGACAGTGCTTTGCCTATTTGAGAAAACCCAGAACTGCAGAAATGTCACTTTGTGAAGTGGGGGAAATGCTGCCCACTACTTCCCTGCTTTGATTCTGAGTAAGCAAAAATAAAAGATGTGACATTGATTCCTCGCTGGCAGGATGGCAGAGAATAAAGAATGAGTTAAGTTTTTTCTGTGCATTAGTACATATTGCTAGAATTAATTAATTTTGTATAATCGAGAGTTATGTATTTTTCACTTTAAAATGTTTTCAGATATTCAAAAAATTTGAAGGAGAGGACAGTGGATATCCATGCACCACTCCGTAGATTTCACTCTCACCTGTGTGTTTTGTCAAGCCTATTTTAAAGCACATTGCAACCTTCATGACATTGTGTCCCTGAAATATTTAGCTTCTTCCATTGTTAGGTTTGGATCTGGACTGTCCCCCAAAGCCTCATGTATTTGTGTGTTGTGGTTTATTTATGGCTTTCATGTGCTGTTAGTAGTTAGAGCCTGGTAGGGAGGGCCAGTGTACTGAGGGTGTGGCAGGTTGCTGAGGGTGTGGCCTGAAAGGACATTCTGCCTGGGCTACTCCCCAAATCCCAGTACTTCTCATGCTGCACCAGGAGCAGCTGTTCTCTGCCAGACCACTTCCCTTTCCTGCCGTACCAGTCGCCCACGAGTGGACCTCCTGAAATCATGAGCTAAAATGAGCCTTGCCTCCCATAAGTTGTGGATGTTGGGTATCATGTCCCAGCAACAAATAAGCAACTTAAGACACCTGTTGTGATGTAATTACTTTATCACACCTAAGAAAACCAATAGTAACTTCTTATGACATACTATCCAATCTAATTCAGATTTTCCCAATTATCTCCACAAGCTTTTAATTGAGATTTTTTTCTCTTCCTTACAAGATCTAACCAAGGTTCACATGTTGCCTGAGTCTCTTTTAGTCTAGAACATCTTTGCACCTTTCTAAATTCTGTATTTGTTTTCTCATATTATCATTTCTGTTGCTCTTCTATCCTTTGTAATTCTTGTAAACTAGAGCGTAAGTGTGAAGTCTTCTGCTATTCAGATTAGATAGTTTTGACAAAAATACACGCTAGATGATACATACTTACATTGTATTGCTTCAGGAGGCTGTCAGGTTGTCCCACTGCTAACAATACTAGGTTTGATCTTTTGTGAGCAATAATATACTTTACCCCTTTGAAGTTAGCAAAGAATAGTTTCTTACTAAAGGCTTACATCTATTGATAATTCTTGCCTAGACTGGTTATTTCACTGAGGCATGCTGATTCTGTCGTTACTTCTATGTTGTTAGCTGCCATTGTTAGGTGAAGGAGAACTTTTTGCTCCAACTTGAAATGAACAACAATATTTCTCACAAGAGATAGAATAAATTCTAAATTCTTTTCTTTTAAATAGAAGTTTTGAGAAGAGGAAGATTGATGTTACAGTTACCTCCACTGGTTAGAGACACACTTCTCTTTTGCCTGTCTTTAGAGTGTCATATGAACTTGTAGATTTTTATTTTTTCAGTTAGTTTAGTCAGTCTAATCATTTCTCATTTGTTTTGATGCTTGAATTCTCTCAGATGGTTAATGTGAGGCTCTGAAACAGATTCTAATATTTGTGATAGCTCTTCTCTAGTCTTGAAATATTTCTTTACTTTCTAGAAGAATATAATGACCTGGATTCACTTACACTTTTCCGGCCTTTAACATGGAGCTAGTGGATTCTCTAAGGAACAGCGGAGAACAGGAATAGGAAGGAACAGGGTATTTAGAAAGCAAAATCTGAGCACTAAAGCTGTTCATTGATACTTTATGGTATTACTCCCAGAAGATATAAATGATCAAAAAATATAGTGAACATTTTAAATTTAGAAAAATGTTACAGGAAAAGACACATTGCCATTTATCCCCTTCAGGATACCTTCTTGTTTTGAGGATACCCTATTATTATTGCCACTTTCTGAAATAGTTATGGAAGGTCTGTTTTTGAGTGTTTTTGTTATACTGTCTTGGCCACCTCAATGTTCAGAATGTTTGAATATTTGATTCAATTACTTTGATTTTGAGAAAAGAGAGAAGTTGTATGGTGCCAGATCTTCTTGGTAAGGTGAATGTGGACACACGGTAATGTCCTTAGCCAGCCTGCATTTCTGGTGGATGGCACTCAGCAGTAGTATTTAAATTTCTAAATTTAAATCTTCACTGTATTTTTTGATTGCCCCTTGTAAAGTTACTCGCAAAAAAGAACTTCCAAAACTGCTTCAAAAGAGGCAGAAGTGTAATTTTGCTTAAGTAAGATAGATGTGCTTTCAAAGCAGAGAGGGAGATTTGTAGTATTGTATCTTTTACTGTAATAAATTTTGAAAATTTAAATATTCACTGACCATTTTAACTGCTTATTGTATGTGTTTTGTTGGTGGTGGTTTATTTGTTTATTTAAGACAGGGTCATGCTCTGTCGCTCAGGCTGCTCCTGAACGCTCTATATAGACAAGGCTGGTCTTAGACTCATGGCAAATCCTCCTGACTCAGCCTCCTGAGTACTGGTATTATAGGTATATGCCACCACACAGCTTATGTGATGCTGGGGAATTGAACTCAGTGTCTTGACCATGCTAGTCACGTGCTTTAGCCTCTGAATTATTCTTCTGGCCCCTGTATATTTCTGTTTATGTAAATGCACATTTTTAAAGTTTGGGTTCATCTTGATACGTCTGCAAACTTAACACTATAACTTATATTTTATCTACATCTTGGTTCCCGATAATATTAACAATCAGTTGCCTTATTCTACAGAACAAATAAACTAAGTTCAAAATTACGAAATTGAATCTTGTTGTCACAAAGAGTTCTTTGCAGTTTTCATTGTCCTTCAGATATATCATATTGAGAATATAAGTTAGAGCACTTTATTGAAAAGTGACTTGAGAGCTCAAGCCCCACCTGGACAACTTAGTGACCTAGCAAGACTGTCTCAAATAAAATTTTTTAAAAGCTGAGGGATATAGCTTAGTGCACAGGCCCTAGGCTTGATCCCCAGTACCCAAAAAAAAAAAAAAAAAAAAAAGACTCAAAGTATTTTTTTTGTTGTTGTTTCTAATTTCTTGTGATTATGTTACCAACTTTATAATAATTAAATTCATTTGTGCTTGTTTGCAGTTACAGTTTACTTATAAGATCTTTTATTTTTATTTTCTTGAGTGTATATACACTTTATTGGTTCAGATGTCAGATTATTTAGTTGCAAAGCCTCTAATGAGAGCTGTTTTGCTGGTTTTCTGTCTCGGCTCCTTTTGCCACCTCCACCACAGGTAACCATTTTTGTTTTTCTTTCTTAACCTCCTAATATTTGTTGTTATATAACTAAATTAATCTACTAAGGAGGCTATAATAAAAATACCATAGACTGGGCAACTCAAGTGACATTTACTCTGTCAGCTTTCTGAAGGCTGGAGAGCCCAGCCGAGATGGGGTTCTGGCGGATGTGATGCCTTGTCCACACAGGCTGCCTTATTGCTGCATAACTTCTTATGGTACAAAGTGCCAGAGCTCCCTGGGGTCTCTTGTGTGTGCGCTCATCCCATTCTCCAGGGCTTACCCTCAGGAGCTAGTCACCTCCAAAAGGCCCACCTCCTAATTCCATCGTACTGGGGATTAGGTTTCACGTAGGAGTGGACATCTGGTGGGGGTGGGGGACACAAACACAAAATCTCCTCAGTAGCATACCTAGTATATTTGATGCCTGAAACAATTTACTTAATACATTCCTCTTCAACATGATAAAATAATTTTAGTAGTAATCATAAAATGTCACCATGAGTAGAAATAAGATAAATGTTTGATATTTTCTTTTATTGAATGTTGAATATAAAATCATACTAAAAAAAAAGTACTAAAGCAAGTCATTACATTGTAGGACATGTTTACTAAAAGACTTTCACCAGGAAATTAAGCTTACATTTTGTTTAAAACAAAAATAACAGATACTTTTGAAGACATTTTTCTGCAAGATCCAGAAAAATGACTCATAGAAGCACTGGCGCTGTTTGCCTCCCCTCACCTCCATCTCAGGCTCGGGCGCTGCCCTTTTAGCTACTTTTGTTAACGCAAGTGAGGGCTCTTGGTTTTTTTCGCTGCACACTTACTGTTTTTTTCTGTGTAAATGTTTACTCTCTTGCATGTTATGGCATAGTCAGTCACCTTAGCCATTGTTCTTTAAATAATAGTTTAAATCTTTGTGTTCATTGTCGAAGGCCCCTTCTGGCTATCTGCAAATACTTTTGTGTCTGACTATCTTGTCTAAAATTTCCAACCAGAAAAGAAAAGAAAAGAAAAACAGATAAACTGGGGAGTAGAAATAGCATAAAGCTGTCATTTTTTATTTGGAATCTGTTGTTTAATTGGAGGAACATGAGTGTTACAGGGGCTAAAGACATGAACTGTGCTCAAAGGGAACTTGAATGATTTAGAAACATGACAAAATTAATTTCCGAAATGAATATTTAACCAAATCCAAGTGTCTTCGAAGCCAAAATGGGCATTCTCCACATTAACTTCCATATGCAATTCAGAGTTTATTGAGAAAAAAGCAACAGAGGTGCAATACCATCAACATCATGTGATACATGAATGTTGAAACTCAGCAATTACTACAGCAACTGTTGTTGAAGGCTTTTTCAAGATACATTTCATCGCTGACATTGTTCAGAATGGCTGGCATGCCATTCTGTGGTCAAGGCACGGTGACTGTGAGGGTGGCTGGTCTGCCTTCACCACCCCACCCTCGGTGTGCCACTTTACCCACCAGTGAGGATAAGCATGCCTGTTCTCCCTGAGCCCAGTGGCTGGGGGCTAGTGATCCTTTCCTCAGTCTGGTGTATAAAGAGTGATATCTCAGTGTTGTTTTGATTAGCATTTATGTTATAAGTGAAGGCAAATATCTTTTTACAAATTAAAAGGTCATTGCATTTCTTTTTTCGTGAACTGCCTCATCATTTATTTTGCCAGTTTTTCTAGTGGCATTTCCCCTCACTCTTCAATTATTTTTTAAAAAAGTGTTATATACTTAAGGTGAAGTTGCATTGTATTGGGAAGAAAACAAAAGCAGGCCACTATTTTTGGCTAAACTGGCCTTGTTTATGGGAAGTCTTACTATGCAAATGACAGTGAAAGAAGAGTGTTGTTTTTCCCCTTATATGGTAGCTTACGCATTTGCAGCCACAGTGAGGACGGCTACAATCCCATGCTTGGTGCCGGGCAACCTGTGACTAGTGAAGCAGAGCCTTCAAATTGGACCTCGCTGCTGAATCTATTTTATTTTAATTTTTTGGTAGTGCTGGGGGTTGAACTGAGGGCCTTTGCACTGAGCTACACCCCAGCCTGGTTTTTATTTTTATTTTGAGACAGGGTCTGGCCACATTTTGAGTTGCCTACACTGAGATCACACTTGCCATCCTCCTGCCTCTGCATCCCAGAGTGCTGGGAGACTACAGGTCTATGCTGCCAAGCCCATTCTATTTTTGTAGATTGAACTTTCTCATAAAAATCGCTTCAAAGATAAGCTGTTATTAAGTTTTTTAAAAAATCACTACTATAACACAAAAGGAAACACCATCATTGGTAATTTAAAATTTATAATATACTATCGTACAGTGAACAATGATGGATTCATGTTTATGACCTAGACAGTTAGAAAAATCAATGATTTAATCAATAAAATTAGTTATTAGGTTTCTACACTGAATTGACTAGTTGTTAGACAAAGCCTTGCTGCTTAAAGATTATTTATACTTTTGTAAGAAAAAATGGTGTATTTCGCCTGATAGGTCAACTATGAATCTTTTGTATTCGAGTCACTCATTCATTCATCCATTCACATACTGGGGATTGAACTTAGGCCTTCAGGCTGAGCTATGTCCCCAGTCCTTTTATTTTTTTATTTTTTTATTTTGAGACACATCCCACTAAGTTGCCAAGTTGCCCAGGCTGAATTTGAACTTGGGTGCATCCCCCGCCTCAGTCTCTCAGAGTGCTGAAATTATAGGTTTGTGCCATCATGTCCTGCTTCTATTTTTATATTATACTATATGTAGCTTCCTAGGAATAGAATTGAACATTAAACTTTAAAATTTTAAATTTATAATTATTTTTCAAATTTATAAGTATAAACAAAATATAACTACTTGTTTATGTTTTGTATTTTTTAAATTATAAAAAGAGCAACAAATTTAAGACACAAATTTAAAAATAAAACATCATCACACTGGCTAAAGTACTTGCCTAGCAAGGCTCTGGGTTTGACTCTCCCAGTACCGCATGAGCTGGGTGGCATGGTGTCATGTGATTCTTCCAGCACCACATAAACTGGGCATGGTGGCACACACCTGTAATGCCAGGTACTCAGGTAGCTGTGGCAGGAGGATTGCTGTGTGCTCCAGGCCATTCTGGGCTATCATAGTGAGTTCAGGACCAATCTGGGCTACAGAGTGAGACACTGTCTCCAAAAATAAATAAAATACACAAATAAATAAATAGCATAATCATCCACAATCTTCTCATTAGCAGCTATTTAATTATATGCCAATTTCTTTTTGTTTTTTAGGATCTCTTAAAATAATTATATCTTTTTAAAATCCTGATTAAGGATAATTTTCTCCTCAATGATAATTTTTGTTTCCTAATTCCTCTTTTAAATTCATTACTATTCTTCAAAAGCAGCTAAAGTAGAGTTGAATTTTAATTTAAAATATAACAAAGTATCTCATGTTTATGAAAGTTAAGGCACAAATGAATTATATTACATACTTGTCTCACCCATCCTAAGGTAGAAATACCATAGGTTAGCAATGGTTTTACACTTGAATCCTCAGCATAACTAGCAGCATAGTAGACTGGGAGACACCAGTTGTTTCCCTTGTGGTCATGTGGCTGGCTGGAAGCTTCAGCTTGCTGCCACTATCCAGCATCAAAAGAAAGTGTCGTATTGATAATGACTAGCCCAGCGAAAGATCAATATTTAATTTATGATTTGAATTGAATGGTATCACTTTCCTCTTATTGAAAGTTGAAAAATCCTAACTGTAACTTTTGTAAATTTGAGATCATTTTATTGATGGGAGAGTTTAGGAACAATGCCAAGTGTGTGAATTGTAAGCACGCCTCATACTGTGAGTGACACGGTAATACAACGTGGCTGTGCAATATGGCTGGCCCAAAGTGGCCACACATACAGGTATTGCTGTGTTTATGGAAGATAAATTATATAAAATATGAGTCTGTTAATTTTTCCTATGTATGGTGACTTTTATGACACCCAGTATAACGTATATAGGTGTTTTTGAGGAGAAAAAAAAGTTGGTGTTCTTCTTTGCCTATTTACAGTAGACTTTTTTTTTAATGGTACTGACATTGAACCCAGTACCTTTGCAAAAAGACAAGCTATATTCCCAGCCCTTTTTAGTTTTTATTTTATTTTGTTTTTGTATATATGTATGTAGGGGGTGTGTGTGTGTGTGTGTGTGTGTGTGTGTGTGTGTGTGTGTGTGTATTTAGAGACAGGGTCTTGATAACTTGCCAAGTTGTCCAGGCTGGATTTGAACTTGGTAGCCTCCTGCCTCAGCCTCCCAGAGTTCTATGATTACATGCCCTAACATGCCCAGCGACAATAGACATTTTCTCCTAATTGTGGTAATTTATGTCATCGCATAAAGCAGGAACTTTTGACTTCCTGTCTTGGGAAATACGGTGCCGTGAATTGTATCTGCTCCTTAAAACTGCTGGTCATGTTACTTATCTTTTGTATCTCATGTGTTCCCTGTTTGTTTTATAATTACAGTAGCAGCATAACATAATATTTACCCAAAACAGGTCAACATTATAAAGTTTTCTTTTGGCTTTAGTCATAGAGATCTGGAGTATTACTCTCATTGCTGTCTGAAGCAAAGGTAGTCAGATGAAATTCATTTGCTCCCCTACTCATCATCACCACTGCTCTCACAGTTTTGGGAGACTGTTGCAGACTTCATCTTAAAATTTAAGAATGTAAGAACCAGAGCAATAGATGACATCTAGCCCAAGTATTTACAATGGCTGTTTCTAGAAGCCTATAGGGAGTGGGCACAGCCATTTTCGTTTGCACCTTTGCAAGCACTTTGTAATGTACAAACAGACTGGGCTCCTGGTAACAGGAGACTTTCTCCCTGCTGACAACCTGGCTTCAGGAAAATGCAGAAGACAGCAACCCACCTGGTTGCCTTGGCATGTATTTCCTCAGCTGTAGTTTGGGTGGCATAGGGAAACTGGCAGGTTGGAAGACTGAAATGGCTCAAGAGATTCCAGAGTATTTAATGTTTTTCACACTTGGGACTGAGCAAGATTTTAATTACATAAATTATTTTAAAAATTCTTTAAGTTCCTCTTGCCTGTAAGGAGAGTGGCATACTTAGAGAATTCTGTAGACGGGGGCCTTCTAATTTTATAACTACAATATACTCTTCTAAGAACAGAAATAATGAGATGGCATTTGAGGACAAATGTAGAGCGTAGAGGTAGTGAGATGGGATATGTCTCTAAATAAATAAAAGTTACAGCGTCCATAGATAATGGTTCCAAAGCTAGAGATTCCTAAAAGAGAAAACACGTGAAGAAATTTAATGGGTATACTCTAAAAGAAAAAGTACATTAAGCAATGCTATGGATGAATGAAGTACTGTGAGTAGTTCAAGTTTCTTAAAGGATTAATGTGATTGATGGATGGAAGGAACACATAATTGTCACATACTTAAATAGTGCCATGTAGACTTTAAGAATAAACATGTAAGAAAGGTCTTTTTAAAGACCAGTGTTCCAAAGAAGCTAAAATGTTTATGAGAGCAAAAAGCATTTACATTTGTCTTTGAAGCTAGAGCAACAAGGAGGAAGAAGTAGGCTTGTTGTCTGAAGATATTATTATAGTAGCTGCTCTATCGACAGAAATCAGATCTCTACCATTCTTATTTTGCTCTTAGTGTGGTTTTGAAATAGCAGAACTACTTTGTAACTATAAAAGGTAAGATGGTCAGGATTGGGAGAAATTAACAAAAATGATAAGATGGTAAGAAGAGTATCACTCACTTCAAAGGAATTTAGGTTTTTCAGGACTCAAATAAATTGCCTTCCAGGAGCTAAAGAGACTCAGCCATAGTTTTGGGCTTTTTGTCAAAATCTTGGAGAGTGTAGGAAGTAGCAGAAGGCTGGAGAGAGACAAATGTCCCAGTTTCCAAAGGAATAGAAACTCAAGTCCAAGTCTCTAAGATACAGTGATCTGTGGCAAAATTTGAAGGAAAAAAAGAGTATTTTTAAAAATCTAAATGTTTAAAAGACAAGAGAGTAATCACTGTTCAGTCAGCTTTCTGTCACTAACAAAATACCTGAGAAAGCCAGTTTAAGGAGGAAAGGTTTATTTTGACCCACAGTTTCAGAGGTGTTGTCAGTGTTCAGATGGTTTCATTGCTGTGGTTTGAGCTGAAGCAGCACATCATGGCAGAAGGGCATTCTGGAACAGCGTTGCTCACCTCATGGCAAGAGAAAGCCGAGAAAGTAAGAGCCACAGGAAAAGGCCTGAGATTGCACACAGTCCCCAGGGCCAGGCTTTTATCATCCACTCCCTGCAGCTCAGCTCCGCTTCTGGCTTTTACCACCTCCCAATAATACCATCAAATTATGATCTCACAAATGGATTGATCACTGATGAAGTTGGAGCCCTCACCATCTAGTCATGTCATGAAAGCAGCATACCAAAGTGCCCTTTTTTTTTCTTTTAGTTTTGTAATTACTGGACTAGAGAAGAGTAAAGGCATGTTGTAGCCCAACTTTAGCAAGTAGTTGACAAAGTTTCCGTATAAAATAGATGATGAAATATAGTTGGTTAGACTGATTTTCAGGTGTTTGCATGTCTGTACCAATACCAACATGCCAGAGTTTATTCAAGTAATAGTCAGTTGCTCTGTACACTAATTCTTCGTAGAAAACTAGCGGTGAATGTTAGTTTGCATATATTCAGAAAGTATGGATTTCTGAGTTCTTTTGACCAAGGATTGCGTATGTTGAAACTTGAGTGCCTAGTGGATGGCATGACATGATTTCTGTTAGAGTTCTTTTCGCTAGCCATGCTATCTTTGTAAGATAAATAGATCTATTTTTAAGTTCCATAAAATACCTTGATTTATGTGTCAAGAAAACAGAGAATAACCTAAATACTTAAAACAAAGGCTAGCTAAGTAAAAATGATATTATGAAGAATTTCATTACCCCCCAGTAGATGTTTTTCATACTCTTGAAATGTTGTTTGTGTGACCTAACCCTAAACAAAAGACAGAGGTTTAGTATGTACATATTCTCAGAAATGTCTTTTTGAGCTAGTGTTTCTGCTCACCCTGTGTAATGCCACATCAGCTGCCTATTCAGGATATTGATGCTTGTGAAAGTTCTTTTGGTTTCTTAAGACAAGAAATTCTATGATGACTGTTAAGTCCAACATATTTTATTATTATTAAGCTTCAAAATATTAACACATGGAATTAGTTTTTAAATTTTCATCATTTATATACTATATACTTACAATGTAAGCACATTGCTATATTGTCTCATCATCCATTTTTTTAAAAAGTGGTTTTATTTTATTCTTTTTGTAAGGAGGATGTGCCTTTTTATTTTTACTTTTTATGATGCTGTGGATAAAACTCAGGATCTTGTTCATTAGCAAAAACTCTACTACTGTGCTATATTCCTAGTTAAACATTTTAAATAAGACATCTCATTTTTTATAAAATTAACCCTCACCCTTTTTCTTATAGCTACTCATCACAGCATTATCTTCAGAGTCCCAATAGAAGTTGAAGGTGAAAACAGTATAATTCTATCTTTGATGATTGTAGGCTTAGCTGTTTCTCATTTAACTAGTCGTAAGACCTCAGAATCCCTTAAAACTAGAATTGTTTTGAGACAGGGACTCGCTCTGCAGCCCAGGCTAGTCCTGAACTCACTGTGGAGCCCAGGCTGGCCTTGGACTCACTGCAGTTCTGTCTAAGCTTCCCCAATGCTGGGATTACAGGCATGCATCTCCTTGACCTGTTTATGGGGAATCGAACTCAGGTACTTAGCACTTGATTTAGCACTTGCTAGGCAAGCACTTCAACTGCTGAGCCATTCCTCCAGCCTCAAAACTAGAATTGTTTCAATTCTGTTTTCCATTAAGAGACCCATCATGCTGTATGCATTAGTGACACAGGATTTAATAATAGTTTTATCTTTTACTTGCATTTAAATTAACAGCTATTACTTCATAGATTAAAATATATTCTGCATCTTTAACATTTTATAGTTACCTCTCAGCATAATGGCATATCTCAAAGCTTTAAAGAAAACAAAAAGGAAGTCAAGAGTTAGACAAAGCATTGTTTCTCTAGGTATACAGATATTATCCTTTATCCAGTTTAAGTACTTTCCTGAGGATATATTGGATAACAGGTTTTTGGATATTGGAGCCTATGTTAGTTATTATTTTAAAAGAAGAAAGCTATGATGCATTTTGTGTCCATTCAAAAACCCTAACCAAATTTCCCCAAATACCACACTATGAAGCACTAACAGCAAACCACCAACACTTTTGTATAGTATTTAGAAAGCATTTAAGACACCTCTCAAGTTTTGAGGCACTTTGCGAACTCATTATTGGATAGATTTTTTTGTTCAATAAGCAATGAGACTATAACACATTGATTATGAATTGTTTTTATTATACCCAGCAATGAACAAGTACTGTAATACAAATAATGAAATAATATGATTCTGTCTACATTAGATTTGAGTTAGAAAGCTTTCAAATGCCTGGCAGAATCAGTCCCATGGACAGGGATTCTTCTGTGTTCATTTCTATAAATATTTCAGGTTGATTTGTTTTAATCACGAAGATTTTCCCTACCTCTTTCTGAGCATTTCTTTTTTGGCAAGGCAAAAGATGAAGTTCTTGGATTTTTGTTTATTGTCTAAAGTCTGAATGCTATCTCCAAACTTTAGATACCCAGATTTCCTGCCTATATTATCACCCTCCCACATAGGTTATGTTTGTTACATGTGAGAAAAGACCCAAAGAGAAGATCAAAAATGTAATATTTTGGAATAACAGTTAAAAGAATGAGCTGCTCTAATCTTGTCATAAAGGTGTTGTTCCAAATAAAACAGAGTATCCTTAATGAGACAGTCTGTTCTGTCTTAGCATTGATCTTTTCCAATTACTAAGTCTTGTTGAACAGAGCTTGAATTGCTTTTATTTTTATTTATAATTTTAACCCTTATTACAGATTTGCTACTGGTAGCTCTTTGGAATCTTCTGTTTACTATTTTGTGAGGCCCTTCTATTATCAATTTTTCCTACAAAAAAAACCCAGAAAAATATTAACTGCCTTATTTATCCCCATTATACCCAAAGTCAAGGAAGTTGACTGTTCAGTCTAGTGATGGACAGAAGCCCCTACACTGAGGCCCTGCTGTGGCCTTTACAAACAGCAGAAAAATGGACCATGGGAGTTGGTGAGAGTTTGGGAGCAGAGAGCATGAAGAAGCTAGGTTAGAGATTGCCAGAGCCAAAATATGCGGGGGCATTCTCTACTCTGAAGAGGAGTTTCAGTTTTATAGTCAGTGCAACAAAAGGTCCCAGCACTCTGGGAAGCTGATCGAGAAGGATTGCAAGTTCAAGTCCACCCTGGCACTTAGTGTCTTAGTAAGATCCTGTCTCAAAAAGGGTTGGAAATATGACCCTGGGTTCCACCTGTAGTACAATCAAAATAAATAAATAAATAAATATCGTGACAAGAGGGGAATAACAGCAATAGCAATGGTCAGATTCGCTTTTTACAGCCTTGATTATTGTGTGAGGAGTGATGGAGGCAGGAAGGAAGTGCACATGGATGCAGGAAGCTGATTGGTGGGGCTAGTGAGAGAGTGCTGAGGTAGAGGTAGAGTGCTTGCCCAGCATGCAGAGTCCTCAGCTTGATCCCCAGCAGGCTTAGAGTAGGGGGAGGGGGGCGTAGGGAAATGGAGAGCAGTGGAATGGAATATACTTTGGAGATACAAGTGACAGAAGTTGCTAATGGATTCGATGGGTAGAAGGGAAAAGGAGAAATCAAGGGTGACCTAGATTTGGGGATTGTTACCTGCTGTATTGACTCAGTTTGATGGGTTTGGAGCTTGGTGGAGAGTCCCTAGATCCGGGATGGAGGCATGGTGTGAATTCAGAAGCTTTAAATGTATCAATCATATTAAAGCCAAGAAACTAAATGAAGTTACCTCAGCTGTTTGCCATAGTCTCTGATCTGTAGCTTCTCCTTTCCGTGTGAGGTGATACCCACGTTGCATTGTGGGTACAGTCTTAATTATAGCACATATGTATAATAATCTGGCATGGTGGTATATGCCTATAATCCCAGCAGTCTGGGAGGTTAAAGCAGGAGGATTCCATGTTTGAGCCCAGCGTGGGCAACTTAGCAACTTACAAAATAAAAAATTTTTAGAAGTGGGAGGAAGGGATCTGGTAATGTAGCTCAGTGCAAAGGCCCTGGTTTACTGCAAGCAGCAACAACAACAATAATAATTAGGTTCTATCTTTTTAGTACTCTGATTTCCTATTTGTAGTTAAATGATTTAAAGGTATTCGGTCACTGAGTTTTGTATTTAGATATCTAACAATTATGTCCTGTGTTCTTTTTTTAGGCAAAGTCATTAACAAAGATTTGCGACATTACCTTAGTCTTCAGTTTCAGAAAGGATCGATTGACCACAAACTGCAGCAAGTAATTAGAGACAATCTCTACTTGAGAACCATTCCATGTAAGTATGCGATAAAATAAAGGATGAGGTTGAAATATCCTTAATTATTAATTAATTAAACATTCAGAAATAATCCAGTAGAGTATCTCATGAAGTTGTGAAGAAGTAGTTGATAAGAATGGAACAAAAATTGGACAGGGAATAAAGTCTTCAGCAGGCTTACAGAGTTTGCTTTTTAAAAGTAGAAAAATTGGAAGCTTCTATATTGTGACTTTTGTAGCATCTTAACTAGATTTTATTCCTCTGAATCAATTTTCAGAGCCAGTGCCACTAGTAAAACTTTTTAGCTCTCAATGCCTGTACATTGAGAACAAGTATTTATTTTTAGAATATTACTAGTTTTAAAATATACCTGTTCCCCAGTGAGAGAAAAGGAAGTAGTGCATGTTGTATCTTTTGTGACAATCGTTTTGAATTTCTGTCTCGCTGTTGGTTTTCATATTTCTCAGAGTCTGATTATTACATTTTTAAAACACATACCAAGAAATTCCATATGTGACATTTTGGCAGTTAGTACAGGTCTGGGAAGAATAAGCAGTCAGTGACACAGGGCGCGTAGGGCCATGGTTGGCTTTGCTCCTCAGTGCATTTGTAACCCCTTGTGGATACCAGCTTTCATGATGGTTCTGCAATTCTTAATGTTTTCTTGTTGTTTAATATTATGTAATTTCCTATCTCCAGGATTTCCTAAATATGCATTTGAAATTTCTATTCCTCTCTATTCTCCTTTCTTGCACAGGCTGTTTCTTTTTTAAACAACAGATAACATTGTGTAATAGCAAAGAACTAGGTAAAACTAAGTTCAGAATCTTGGCTGTAGCATCTTCCAACCCACTTTTCTAGGGCAAGCTAGTGTTCCTAAGTCTCAGAATGTCCATAAAGTGAGAATAACAAGACTCGCCTCATGTAGTTACTAGAATTAAAATGAGACCATGCGTGTAAAACACTTGCCCTGGAGTAGTCACTGAAGTGCTGCTCGCCCCTTTCCACCTTTATAACTGTATCCTTTGCCTCTCATGTCACTTTAATTCAGTCCATCTTAAAAACGTGCATCCGATTCTGACTGTCTATAGTTTAGCCTTAAAAGCCTCCTCATGGACTGAAAGATAAAGTTCAGATGGCTTTGTGTGGTATAAGTAATTTTTTATTTTGGCTTTTAAATGATTCTTTATCTTTTATTTTTTCATAAATTCACCTTGTTAAATTTTAGAATTACAACTCTTGTCTTAAATTTTTGTTTATCTGATGTGCCAGTGAATCTTAAGTGTCAACTTGACTGGATTAAAAGACTCCTGAAGAGGTGATCGGTTTATGAGGAATGGGAAAGCTGACCAAAACACCTGATCTGTCTTGGCCTGTCTTTTTATTGTTGAAGTTTCCGAATGTGTGTCTCTAGATATTTCTAGGCTTTACTCAATAGCCAATATGCAACTTTTCTTTTTTATCTTTTTTTTTTTTTTCCTGGAGATATATTATAGTCTAGGCTGGCCTTGAACCTAGCAGTTGTCCTGCCTCAGCATCCCAAGTACTGGGATACTAAGCATGCATCACCACGTTTGCCTTGGAAATCTCTTTACATTTAGTAATGTATTCATTATTTTTAGCCTGAGTTCTACCATATTTTTCTGTTTTACCATATGTAAATGTTTTATAATAAGCCTTTTACTACGTAGTCAATTTTTGTTACTCTCTCTTTTTAGGAAGGTTTGTATCTTTATTCCAGGGGTTTGTTCTCTATAAAATATTTATTACTCCTCCTCTTTTATTTTGTTTTTACTATGAATAACATTAAAATCTTCAAGTCATCTTTCTTCCGTCCTCTCTCCCATAATCTGAATTGAAAGAATATTTTTTTTTACACCAAAGAAATAAAGGTAATCAGTAGACTTAATTCTTTGCACACACTTTCCTCATCCTTTCCCAGATTTTTATTAGTTGAGCTATATTTACATTTGCAAGGAAAACAGCCATTAATTACGTGACTCTCCTCTTTATAATCACTGCCTATTCATTATTTTGTAAGGAAATATGTATTTAATCTTGTTGCCAATTTTTGTGTTGTTTCTTCAGTAAGTGTAGTTGTTTAAGGCTTGTTCTGTGCTGTAACCCAGGAAAAGTTCACAGGATCTTCTTAGCAGTTTTTCTGTGGCTTTTATACTTTGATATTTTTTTGGATAAACATTGCATTTTTCCTCCTGTTTTCTTCTCTTGATTATCTTATTAGTCAATTATTTAATAGTTTTCTGGCATAAAACCTTACCTTTAAAAATCTGATATCAACCTGATTTTCATTCTTACAAGTCACTTGGTATTTTGTTTGCATGAAACATCTCAGGATAGCAGTTTTAGTTTCATAGCTCTAGAATTCCCTCTTTCCTTATTAAAAGAAGGTCATAACACAGTATACTTTCTAAGACCTATGTCTTTTACTGATCTTTGCCATTTTTATGTGGATCTTTTAAATTTACTGTTGTCCCAGCTTTGCAGTTTCTCCTTAGTGTGACATTTTTGTGCTAGAGCAGAGTTATAATATTTTTTAGTTTTCATTCAGAGTCCAAGCAGCTATAGTCCTTCCACAAGGACTATAGCTGACAGGACTTAACTGGGTCACAAACTGAAATATCCAAATCTCTTCTTTGATCCCAGACATAGTGATACATCAGTAGCAATTATCACATTGAATGGTCACATCTGGTCTCTAAATTATTATTCCTTATGAAAAGATTCCACAGCTCTGGAGAAATTTTTACTTAGAGGTTTGGGACAAGAAAAATATAAATGGACTTAGAATATCTAAGTCTACTGGAAAGTGTGTAAATTCCTACAAATTATAGGAACATATCCGAAAAACAGAAACCTCCTAAAAAGGGAGCTTACTGATGAAAATCTGACAAATAAATACTTCCATAAATAGAATAGAACTATGGTCCTTGACAGAAGAGGAGAGGACACTACACACACAAAAGAGTCCTATGATTTCCTCACCTTATTACCTTGAGGCCCTTCCAGAACCACAGCACAGGAAGAGAAAGCCCAAGTAGTGTACAGCATACCCTCAGTTGAGAGTACAGAAATCTGAGTTTAAGAAGTCTGAAATATCTGGAATTTGTAGGACAGTGAGAGGTAAGAAGGAAAAGAAAAATTCAGTCAGTCTGGATGGGTGCCCCTGTTGCTGCATGCTAAGCTGAGAATGTGTAGGATCAAAGTCTTCCAGGCCAGGTAAGGAACTGTCTGAGAGCTAGAAGGTTAACAATTTCCAGAGCAGGTTGAGTTCTAATCAACCTGAGTGAGAATCCCCTGAGTCTTCCATCTTACTTCAAGAGCTAAAATAGGCATAGATTAAGCTCCACTAGCTTCACTTCAACAAAGCTTAATTTAGCCTCAAAAAGTTGGGGCTAGAGGAATGTCTCAGCAGTTAAAGCCAAGTGCTAAGTACCTGAGTTCAGTTCCCCAGCACCATGTAAGATGGGCATGGTACCCCATGCCTATAATCCCAGCACCTGGGAGGCTGAGGCAGGAGGATTGCCATGAGTCCAAGGCCAGCCTGGGCTATGTAGTGAGTTCAGGACCAGCCTGGGCTATAGAGCGAGACCCTGTCTCAAAAAAAAAAAAAAAAAGTTCAAGTGTATGGGCATGTAAGTTAGTAGAGAGAGATACATTTTTAAAAATGAAAATAAAATGCAGATAACATCACAATGTCAAGCATCTAGTAAAAATTATTAGACATAAAAAAGTGATCTATATGACTTTTCAAAAGAAAAGGCAGCTGATAGAAAAAATACGTAGAAATGAAACATGATAATGGCATTCTAACACCAGGAATTTTAAATTATTATAAATATGCTCAAGGATTTAAAACATGATATAATGAAGAGAAAATAGATTATATTATAAAACCTAATTAAAACTTTAAAAATTGAATAAGCATAACATTCAGTAGCAGGTTAGAAACTGCAGAAGGAAATATCACTTAATGTGACATAGCATTTTAAGCTCCTCAAATTGAGGCACCAACAGGAATGAGCTGAAAAGGTAAACTTTTTTTTTTTGAATCAACCAATAAGAGTGAGAGATTGTTTTTTGGCCGTGAAGGGCTGCTAGAAATGGGACAAGAGTCAGTTACCCTCTCTTTCCAGACACTGACTTACTGGCAGAATAGAACTGGGCTCTGTTCTGGCTTGTGTTGTCTCATCTCGTCGCCTTCGTGGGTAAATCAGAAAGAAGGAACAAAAACTTGGAGGAAATCGCGGCTGAGATTTTTCTAAACTTCATGAAAACCATTAGCTTGTAGACCTAGGAATCTTGATAGAAGCCAAACCAAAGAAAAATAAAGAAACATACAAGGCACGTGGTAATCTTGATGCCGAAAACCAGCGACCAAGAGAAAATGGGAGCGGCGACGAGGCGGGAGGAACACAGTGGACGCGCGCTGGGGCGGAGGACGTGTAGCGGTGCAAGCCGGAGTCCCGCCAGCGACATCTGTAACACGCGAAGGAGGGGCAGAAAACGCCAGCTACATTCCTGTGTGCAGGGATATCTTTCAGAAATGAAAATGAGATGAAGAATTTTTTTTCCATAAAGGATTTTTTCAGTAGCGAGAAATAGTATTACAAGAAATATTAAAGAAAAACTTCAACTAGAATGCAGGTAATACCAGAGCAACGAGCTAAAAGGAAAATAGGCAGCTTCATAACCTTAGCTCAGTATTTCCAGTCCCTTTAAAGTCTTTAATTTTTTAAAAAAAGCAAAAATCAGTAAGTCAAAAACATGAACAGAACTTTCAGCCAACATGACCTATTCATTAGAATGTTTCACCCCCAAAACAGGAGAAAAAAGTACTTTTTTCTATTACATGTGCTTATAAATGTTTTTGCAAATCAGTAAATAGCAGGATATGAAAGGACAATGCATTCTAATCATGTGGAGTTTGCCCTGGGATTGCAAACTTAGTATATCATTTGAAAAAAAAAATATTAACAGACTAGAGAAGAAAAACCATGTGATCCTCTCACTAGATGCAGAAAAGTCATATGACAAAATTCAGGTCTCATTTATGATAGAATCTCTTGGGAGATTGTCACTCAATGTCTGTTGCCTTCATGTTCTTTTTTGCCTGCTAATAATCATAATACTGCCTGCTCACTGCCACAGCATTAAAGATTGTCAGTAGGGGGCGCAAGAGGGATAATGGCAAAAGAAGAGGCTTCTTTGCCTGTTCTGTGTGTCTTTCTCATTTTGCTCCTCCAGTAGAAAGCTAGCCAGCAAGTTTCAGCTGAACCCTAGCAGTCAGCTTCCCAGCAGGGAGTTCTGCGGCACACCCAGAGGAGGCAGCAAGCCTCGCAGCAGCCACTTTAACAGTGCCCAAGTGCGTGGAGTCATGAGTCCCACCAGGTGCCTGCTGGCTTCCTGGCAGGTTCCGGGGGTGCTGTGTACTCCAGCTGGCTCCCCGGATTTTAGCAAGAGCTCTGCAAGTAGCTTTCCAATGGTTTTCTGGCAGGTCTCATCACTGATCCAGCTGGTTTTCTATTAACTTCGAAATACTCATTTCTTTGCCAGCACCATCACTGCCCCAGGAAGCTTCCTGGTGAATTGCGTTGCACCCAGGCAGTTAGTCTCCTGCCTGTCAGCCTTGACCCACCATGGACCTGCACTGTCCTCTAGCAACCCAGCAAGATTCCTCATCATCCAGGAGAGTGTTAGCACAGTCTTCAATGAGATCTGGGTCCCAGACTTTGAGAGGGTCCCTCCGTTCCGAGTCTGTTCCCTACTTGGTTATTATTTCATGGTGCTAGAGTGACACTTCTTAAAGTTCTCTTTTATTTTCATTTCTAGAGTTCTATATTATTTGTAGTTAATTTTTTGTGATTGTTTAATAATTATTTAAAACCTTCTTGTTCAAATTACATGTGATCTTTCTTTCCTGTCTGGACCCTAACTGACCTTTGTACTATTTGTACTAATAGTGGAGACAGGAGACAGACCCTCCAGAAAGAATGTCGAGGCTGGTTTTGGCTCTGTTCTTGGGCTGAGCATAATCTGCACTGGGCTCAGTTCCTTCCAGTGAAAAGTGGAATGCGTGCAGTCCATGGCAGGCAGCGTAATTTACTCATAATATCACCTGTAGTTGAATGCAAAAGCATGCCAAATGAACCTAATTCCTTGAGAGCCCAAATGACATTCATCAAATTATTTAAGAGTGTGTCCCAAAGCGTCATCACGCTGGACATCAAAATGGACGTTGCATCATAAAATCTTGATTTCTTTATAATGATGAAAATATTTTGGTTGCTTCTTTTAGATTTTGGTTTTGCCTTAAAATCTGTATTGCTTTTACATCAAATTTTGATTCAATTTCTGGTTTTGTGTTGAAATGTTTACATCTTCTTTACTTTGCACTTCTTTTAAAGTGTATTCAAAGCACCAAAGACCGCAGAAAATATAGTGCAAAATGCCGCAGAATATTATTGGCTAGTATTCAAATGACTTAACCATTCAAATACCCCAGTATGGTAAATACCACTACAGAGGATCATGTGTTGAAACTGCCAATGTAAGGGCTTATTGAGCCTCCCAACCCTATTATTTTTTACACACGACTCAAAGGATTTACATAATAAAGTATAATATGCATTTAATCTTATTAATGTTTTTGTAGGAAAGACTCAGGATTATCTGGTAGGGTTATGAACACACACTTAAAACTTGGCACCTGCTGCTCATACGACTGATGGAGTGCTTCATGCGTGCTGCTCTCACATACTTCCGTCCTTCGAGCAAATGTCAGCTTTCACAAGTGATGGCTCAGTGTTACTCATAATATCACCTGTGGCCGATTGCAAAAACAACTCATGCTTTAAGCCAGTAACATCAGTGTGTTAACTTGGTAAGATTTCTTTCTCACATGAGAGGCTGAGACAAGAGCATTGCCATGAATTCAAGCCAGCCTGAGCTACATAGTGTGCGTAGGACCAGCCTAGACTAGAGTGACTCTAACTAGCTAATTAAATTAAATTAAAATTTTAAATTTCAAATACATAACCTAATCTTACATCTCAACTTAAAAAAAAATAAGCTTTACACAAATTGAGCAGAAAAAAAGGAAAGAATAAAGACTAGCACCGAGATATATAGAAAAGAGAAAAACAATAGAAGAAAGTCAACAAAAGAAGGTATGGTCTAAAAAAGGTTCCCAAAGAAATAAAGTCAACCAAAAAGACACGTCACATTTTTAGCAGAACAATTCATAATAGCCAAATCCTGGAAACAACCTACCTGCCCATCATACAGAAGTGGTTAAATAAGATGGAATACTATGCAGCCATAAAGAAAGACAGGTATGAAGCATTTGAATGAAAATGGGGCCACCTAGAGTCAGTAATGCTCAATGAAATGGACCAAGCACAAAGACTGGCTATAGATGGGTGTTCCTCTTATGAAATGCCCAAAAGTAATAACATAAGAAGGCCCCAACATGAATGGCAGAGTAGGAAGAGAGGCAAGGGCCCCAGATAGGAAAGGAGTGAACCTCTGAGAAAGAGGTGGACATAGATGCTCACTAATGCCCAAAACTCCATGGTTCAGATGTGTTTCAGAATTTGGAATTCATGTATTTACAAAAAAAAAAAAAAAAGTTAAATTTTATCATGTGAATTTTAACCACTGAATTTACTTCCTGAAGTTATTTAAATATGAAGATAAGAACTATTCAGATACTTTAACAGTGTAATCAACATATGAGAAACAAATTGAAAATGAATTATGCTGAGAAAAAAAGAATGTAAAATTTTCACCTTGTATATCTATTCTCATATAAAATAAAGAAATGCTCATTTTTAGAAAAAAACGGTTAGAAAATGAAGGGAATTCAGTAGTCTCTTGTTGCATAGAATGTTGACTTAGTCATTATCTTCTCAAATCATCACCATTAATGTGATATCATTATCTTTCTGAATTTTTTTCACCTTACGGAATATAATGGAATAAAATGCATCTAGAAAATAAAAGCAATTAAGAGGTTACCTTGAATTAATTTATATTGACAGTGATAGCATGTTGCTAGACAGTGCTATTTTGTATAAAATTTGACGTGTATGTGCACACAGAGGGAGAGCAAGAATGAAAGAGAGGAGAACTTCTAAGATCCGTAATGTGCCAACTGTGGCTGTTACTTTGGAACGAATCAACATGGTTTCTACATGTTGATTCAGGTACTTTAACAATGTAATCATCAGCTATTCCCTGGATAAGAATATGGGAAGGGTCTCTAGAGAAACTTTCTAAACCAAGAACCAAATGATGAGTAGGCATTAATAAGAATGGGAAAGGGAATAGGAAGTCTTCTAGGGAAACAGCGAAGGTTTTACCTATTACAGGTGATGCAAGAAACCATAGAAGAGTTTCAAAAAAGAAAAATATCTAATATGCATCTAATATGGCTAAATCCTGGACTGTGAAAGAGGTGAGGCAGGAAGGAGGCTGAAGAGGTGGCCAGGGACCCGGTTGCCAAGGACCCTGTAAGTGTGGCGGTATCAAGTCTGGACCTGATGCCAGGGAACTTGGGAAGGCATTGGAAGGATTAGAGTTTTGTTGTTTTGCTCAAATCATTGTTTTAGAAAAGTCTCTAGCCTTAGTTTTGTGGGGAATGTGGCCAGGGTGAACCTTGTGGTCAGGCAGGACAGAATATAGATAACTGTGTGATTAGGTGATTGAAGGAATGAAAAGAGAAGTGTCTAGCAGTAGAATTCCCTGGATTTGGCGGCTGGATGTGGAGTAGACGGAGGAGCCCGAGACGACTGACTCTCAGCTGAGGGACCTTGCAGGGGACCTAGTTTGGGGCGTGTTCCTTGCACAGGACTTGTCATCCTGCTGCAGACCCTATTTCCATCTAAAAGCCTGTACCCTTTTTTGTATCATATGGTATTTGAATTGACATTAATAATGTTAGTTCACAACAGTGATCTATCCTTACTTAGTACAACTCATTGAAATATAGCAATAATGTCATAACCTGAATTTGTACCTTGAATCCGAAAGAAATATCTTCACCTTAGTATGGATTCCTTAATATATAAAAACATAGTGATATTTTGCCATAGTCTGTTTTATATAAGTTTAATTATTACTTAAAATTTTGAACTTATGTAAAGAGTGAAATGTCTAAGAAGCAGTACATGAAATAAGTATTAATTCATAGTCTTAAGTCTTCTATTAATTAGCTTAAATATCTTTATAAGTAACATTTTTCTGAATTTTAAAACAAAGGTCACTAAAAGAACTATAAAATCGTTTCTCTTTTTTGGTGTCTTTCGTGACTTTAGTTGTGAAGTGTGAATTTACATTTATGCTATGAAATGAGAGTTTACACATATAAGGAAAAATCTACATAGCATAATTACTTAAAAATGAAGTGTGGAGCTGAGGGTGTGGCTCAGTGCTAGTGTTTGCCCAGCGTGTGCAAGGCTCAAGGCTCAACTGCCCATACCATACAAAGTCTTATCTTTCAAAAATGCATACATGTATCAGAGCATCACTTTGTATGCTGTAAATCTGTACAGTTTTTATTTGTCATTTATAACCTAACAAAGTTACAAGGAGAAAGTGAAGTCTTTTATTTGTAGATTTACCTTTCCTTGCTGTTAAATAATGATAATTGAAGTTTAAAAAACCTAGTGTATCTTGGGAAATTAAGACTTTTGGGCACTAAAATTATTTTAGAATTTGTATAGTTTTGAATATTATAGAACTTGGTGGATTTTGTTCAAGTATACTTAGTCATTTTACACTATGGTCCTACTTTCAGATAGTAAGTTGAGTTGCCTAAATTTTTCTGATTCTTATTATAGCAAGTACAGTACATTCAATAGTATGTGTCTCCCATATGTTCTCAATAGACTGAATTTTTTCATTACTCTGAATATTTTGTAAGTTTAAAAGCACTTTACAACCTATTTTTTTCTTTGTTCTTTTTTCCTTAGGCACTACAAGGGCCCCCAGGGATGGGGAAGTTCCAGGGGTGGACTATAATTTCATTTCTGTTGAGCAGTTCAAAGCACTGGAAGAGAGTGGAGCACTGTTAGAAAGTGGAACTTACGATGGTATGTCCCCAACATTAATAACACCCAAAAACTGTCTGGATGGCTAGAATTACTTCAGAGGAAATTTAAGCAGTAAAGTACTATTTTAAACAAGGTTCTTAGAAAATGTTTCTTTTCATTAGGAGATTTATAATTTATGAATTAAAGTAGGATTGCATCATAGCCCAGATCATTCCATCACTTTTCAAAGTTGATTGTGACAATATGGTGATGATCAAACTGGCTGGTTTGCATATCGTATAGTCATTTACATTTAGCATCTGATCTCAGAGAATTTGTTGGTTACTTTCTGTTTGTGATTAGGAACCTGAAACCGATACATTTCAAAAAATCTATAGGTACTGTGACTGTCGTGGAGAAAAGAAAATCCAGGTTGGGGGGGAGAAACAATAAAAAGAATAAGTCGTTTCTTTTTGTATCTGTCTCTCCTCGCTTGATTTCAGAAAGGACAAACTCGAGATCCGCTTCAGTTTCTCAACCGTCTGTGTTAGATCTGCATCCTTCCCTCCTCTCCCATGCTCTTTACAGGCGAGCCTGTCCACTCCTCAGCGCGCTCCTTTTGTGTCCTTGCTTTGTCTTCCTATGGGAGTTGTTTCCTAAGTGCTGTAATTGTAGCGATCCTGTCTTTCTTACATGACTTTATCTTTAGTGCCTAGAGATAATTTTCAATAAATATCTAATTCTCATTCAACATATGCATAATGTGTATGTTTTTTCCAGAGTAATTCTTCATAATTGCTCTTTGCAGCAGCACCATGAACTTGAACTCAAAACAGTGGAGCCATGTACTTCCTCCTTTCTTTTACGTTTTGCTTCCGTCAGACTCAGCTTGCCAGTTCTAATCGTTTCTTCATTCTGGCTGCGTCCCCAGTGCTCATCTTTTCCCTGCCGTGTCTCCCTGTGGGCTGCCGGACGGGGTAGGTCCGGACCGCTGTGGCTGGTCTCTTCAGCTCACTCCCTACCCAGCCTGTTTGCCCACCCATTGCTACCATGCTGTCTTTCTTGGCCACAGCTTTGATCACATCCTGCTCCTGCTCACAACCTTTAGTCACTTTCTTTTGCCTGATGAGTTTGACCTGCTACCTTGATGGAGCTTAGCTGCCATGACTTCCTCATTTAATCATTTATTAATTTTATCTTGTTTCATTCATTTTTTGCATTCTTTTTATTTGAATATGAATGAACTATAGGTTCGATAACATGTTAATTACGTAAAACTTGGGGAATTTGTTCCTGTATACATCACTGTCGACCACTTTTCCCATCCCTCTTACCCTTTCCCTCCCTCTCCTATTTTCAGTGTCTCTTCATCCATCACCCCCTTCCTACTCTCTTTCTTACATTACAACCTTTTTGTTATGTGTATTTATGGCAATCTCATAAGAGAGACACCAGGTGCTACTTGATCTTTTGTGTCTGATTCAAGGTGACCCCATTTTCTTACAAATGCTTCCTATCCGTCTTTATGGTTACACAGTATTGCGTTGCTCCTATATATCACATTTTCTTTATCTGTTCCTCTGCTGGTGGTCATGTAGGCTGTTTCTAGGATTTAGCTATTATGAGTTGTGCTGCTATAGACATAGATATGCATGTGTCTTTGCGATGACTTTAGTTCTTTTTGCAAAAATGTCGAGAAGAGCTGTAGCTGGCTCAAGTGAGACTTCTGTTCCCAGCTTCCTAAGGAATCTCCAAGCTGCTTAATGTAATGGGTGGGCCAGATTGCAGTCTCACCAACAGTGCCGCAGTCTTCCTTCCTCACCTTACCCTACGTCCTCTCCCATGACTGTTACTGTCTGAGTTCTGTGTGTAAGCCATTCTCATGGGGGTAAGATGCCACTTGAGTGTTGTTCTGATTTGCAGAGTCCAGGAATGTTCACCACTTCCATGTGCTCGTAGGCCTTTTGTACTTCCTCGTCTGGGAAGTTTCTTTTCATTTTAGTTGTCCATTTCTTAATGGGGTCATTTATTTTGGAGGATTTTTTGAATTCTTTGTATATTCTAAATATTAATCCTCTGTCTGAGGCATAGCTGGCAAAAATTTTATCCCATTCTGTGGCTGTCTCTTAACCCTGTTTATTGTTTCCTTTGCTGTGCAAAAGCTTTTTATCTCCATGTAGTCCCATTGGTTGAATCTTACTGTTACTTGTCTGTGACATTCAGTTCATGAAATCATTTCCTGTCCCCATGTCTTGTTCCATTTTACCTATTTTGTCTTTTAGCACATTGACTGTTTTCTGTATCACTGTTTCGTTCTTTGATCTATTTTGATTTGATTTTAGTATGGAGTAAAAGATATGGGTATAGTTTCATTCTCCTGCATGTTGATATCCAGTTTTCCCAACACTGTTTGTTGAAGATTTTTTTTTCTCCAGTTTTAGCCCCTTTGTTGAAAGTCAGGTTTTCTGATGGTACCGGACTTTGTTTCTGTATCCTTGGTTCTGTTCCTGTCTTTTTTTTGTGCCAATACCATATAGATTTAATCACTGTTGCTTTGTAGTATACTTTGGGATCTAAAATTATGATTCCTCCAGCTTTGCCTTAGTTACTTAAGATTGTTTTAGAAATTGTAGGACTTTTCTGGTTCTATATAATTTTTTGAGTTGTTTTTTCTAGTTCTGTGAAGAATGCTGTTGGTATTTTGATTGGTAATACATTGACTTTGAATAACAATCTTGAAAGTGTGGCCATTTTGACAATACTAGTTCTTCCTATTCAGGAAAATAGGATGTCTTTTAATTTTCTAAATTCTGTTCAGTCTCTTTCTTTATAGTTCTGTAGTTTTCTCTGAATAGATCCTTTACTTCTTTGGTAAGGTTTATTTCTAAGCATTAAATTTGTTTGTTACTATTGTGAATGGAGTTGATTCTGTGTGTGTGTGTGTGTGAGAGAGAGAGAGAGAGAGAGAGAGAGAGAGAGAGAGAGAGAGAGACAGAGACAGAGACAGAGACAGAGTCTCACTCTGTAGTCCAGGCTGATCCTAAACTCACTTTGTAGCCCAGGTTGGCCTTGAACTCATGGCAGTCCTCCTGTCTCAGCCTCGCAAGTGCTGGGATTATGGGTATGCACCGGCAGGCCCAGCTATTTTGTGGTGCTGGAGAATGGAACTAAGGGCCTTGTGTTTGCTTTGCAAGTGCTCTGGCCTCTGTGTATTCTTCCGGTAAGGGGGTTGATTTCTTGATTCCTTTCTCATTGAATTCGTTATTGGTATATAGGAGTGCTATTGATTTGTGAGTATTGGTTTTATAACCTGCTACTTTGCTGAATGTGCTTATTAGTTCTGAGAGACTTCTGATGGAATTTTTGGGTCTTTCATGTAGGGTATCAGGTTATCAGCAAATAGGGCTGTCTTCTTCCCTTCCAATTGTACAATTGTATTCCTTTTTTTTTCCTGTTAATAATTATAGTCAAGGTTCATGAACCTTGGAATTTTATACCTTGCTGTATCTGAAATTCTAATATTTTACTAACAATTCATGGAAATAAATATATAAACAATGCTAGTACTGTTTTTAATTCTAAGCCCACTAATTATGTTTTTAAACAAGGAAATTGACAAAATTTATTGTGAAGTTCTGAAATATTTCAAGGGATTATGGATAGTAGTAATAAGTTCCTGCATTTTCCAGATTTTCCCCTTAGAAAAAAGTTAAACTTACCAGAGTTACAAAGTAAGTACCAAGAATTCACAGTAAAATGTGTTTCTAGTGATACTACCATTATACTTTGAAAAGTAGACTTTTTATTTCCGTCATAAAATAGATTCCTTGATAGTGTGATTTGGGCTTACTACATGAAAAAATCAGAACATTTTATTTCTCAATCAAACTTCATTTGGAGAATTGTATTTCTCTGCCCTTTGCACAGAGAGATGTGAAATGACCTAGTCATTTGCTTTATTTATGGGCCAGAAAGTTTGTAGAAAGTCTGGTCAGTTTTAACGCAAATCTTTGCAGCCGTCCTTGTGACATGAGTACCCCCATTTCAAACATGAATGTGGATTCAAGGGAACAGTTTGATGGGAAGAGGCAGGATATAGGTAATAAACTTTTTTAGTCTGAATTCATTCTTTTGCCTTCAGCATTTAAATGACAATCACCATATAAACTCCAGGTTGTAAAGAATTCATCTTAATGCTTTCTTCTTCAGATATGTCCAATTTAAGGCAAACTATCTTTTTCTTAAATTTGTCTTTGTGTTATGGGGAATAAACTGTAATTTTGCCTACATGGGAGGATTTCATCTACTTCATTAATTTACCTCATCTGAATGAGCATCTTAATTACTTCCTTAGGAGCCAAGGAATTTGAGAAGTAGGTGTGATTTTAAAACAAAAATATCATGAGTGTTATAAAAGCAAAAAAATCATGAATTTTACTTTCTAATCATATTTATCTGTGTGGAACAGTTAGTATTAGCAAGGCCCAAACTAGTAGAACCACGAACTATTCATGTAGCTACAGCTGTTGAATACTTTCCCATTGTGTTTGGCTGCCCAATGGGATTACATGACAAAATCAAGAAAATATTAGCTGTTTTCATTCTGTTGTAGAACATATTTTTTCACTGCACAAAAATTAGTGACCCTGAAGAGAAAATTAGTTTCTTGCTTTAATGAGAGGAAGCCAATATGAATTAAACTAATAATGTATCTATTCAATAAATTATCAAATCAGATTATAATTAGAATGCACAGAAAAACTTCAAAGTTACAAAAACAGAATACATTTTTGTACAGACTTGTTACTTGTTAGTTTTTAGCTTTATTTTTTACTCACATACTTTATTTTACCAAAATAGTTCATTATATATATTACAACAAAATATTTTGAAAATTATTCATCATCCTTTACTCCCTCCTTTTAAAGCCAGTTAATCTTACATGAGGGCATTGATGCTTTTAAATTTACAATTTAGGCCTTGGTTCAGAACTCATGTACAGCAAACTCCATAGGAATATAATTTACATATAATCAGCTACTTGGCCTAGTACAATTAGTATTATCATATTCCATATGACAGGAGCCACTTGAGAAGTATGTCCTCTCCTGAGGTGTGTTTTGGCCCCTTTTGTCTGAGTGCAGATACTCAAAACCTTCGTATTCTGGGTCATGTTGTTTTGACTCTCAATTCCACGTAGAGGTCTCAGCTGACGCTTTGTGTTCACTTCAGGAAACTTCTATGGAACTCCCAAGCCTCCAGCAGAGCCCAGCCCATTCCAGCCAGATCCAGTTGATCAGGTCCTTTTTGATAATGAGTTTGACACAGAATCCCAAAGAAAACGAACTACGTCTGTCAGCAAGATGGAAAGAATGGACAGTTCTCTTCCTGAAGAGGAAGAAGATGAGGACAAGGAAGCTATAAATGGCAGTGGAAGCTCAGGTTCGTAAACAGGCAAACAATTTCTAGTAGGTACTTGGGTTGGCTTTATTAGAACTTTGAATTGGAAGTGGTGAAGTTTTTCAAGCAACATATGGAAGGTAAATGATAGCATCTTCTGTTTTAAAAAGAATGTAAGTGGAACAGTGTATATCTCTACAGACTATTCTCTAAGCCAAAATGAGTTGTCTTAATTTTCATAAATCAGTAATAAACTATCAGTAGTAAAATAATGTGCCATTACCTTCTTGCCTAAAATAGTTGAAATTCATCTCTGATGCCAAGATATGGGAGTGTTCTTTCTTCTGTAGGTCCTACTCTGTGGGATAAAAACAAAGATAGGTGTTTTGTAATATGAGCTATACCCACACAATATAGTTAGAAATTTGCCAATAAAAATTATTTGAAAGACTCATTAGCAATATTTTTAATTCAAATTCTGCATTCACTCAAAATTTCCAAGTACAACTCTCTTTTTTTGTTTGTTTGATTCTCATATTTTTCATCATCTGGAAAATCAGCAGAAACTTAAGAATAAAGAATCTGCTCCTTTTCAGTATTACTGAGTGTTTTAGGAAGTGCCTGGGAGACAGAGTTTTGTCAGTATTATTCTTTTTATCAGTATGTATTTGTGACACATAATGATAATTCAGCTGGAGAAATTGGTGCATGTACATATTGCATGTTGGTCATTTTTACTACCCTTCCCCTTTCCCATTCTTCATTTTTTCATATCCTCTTTCCCTCTCCACAAAGTTTTTCTTCCTATTTTCTCCCATCTCTCTTTGCTTTTCTCTTTTTTTATATATAGCTTGTTTTTCTTCTTTTAGAGAAACCATGGAATATTTAACCTTCTGTGTCTGCCTAAGGAGACTCTGAACTTATAACCAAGAAAGTGGCTACAAAATAATAGAAGCATGGCCACACGTATTTCACTTCTATTTATTCTGTTGACTCCATTCAGGACAGTAGAATGTAAACTATCTAAGGGCAGGGATTTTTTTTCTTTCTTTCTTTCTTTTTTTTTTTTTTTTTTTTTTTTTTTTTTTTTTTTTTTTTTTTTTTTTTTTTTTTTTT